>CANXYC010835552.1:0-11180 GCA_948193065.1 Aleurites moluccanus
CTAAGTTAAGAACTTCCAAACACTTAGTTCAATATTTCATATTAAACATACATCAAATTTCAAGTATGTTTTCCAAGTACTTATATCATTCAACCTTTCCACATTTGCACTTATACATTTCTATTATTCATGCCATTAAACCATATTCAAACTTCATTTCTTCAATTGCATTAGGCTAACACCTTAAAGTAACAAAGTCAATATAGATTCACCTTAATGGAAATCATTCCATTCATCCAATTTTCAACACCAATCAATCTTATAATATTTATACACATCAAATGCATAACATTCATCCATAAATACCTATTAAAAATCAAAGCATCATTCATCATTTAAGCACCTCTAGGATTTAGCCCAAACATGGTTTCCTCCAAATGAATTTCTTTCCATCAATTAACCACTAATTCATGTTAAACACATCAAATACACATCATTCAAGCCTTTTAAACCTATTAAACATCAAAATTCAACATCATTATTCACCTTCATCATTTCGGCCAAAGTGAAACACCAAGCAAATGAAATTTTTTTTCCATCATTTAACCATTAATTCATATCATACACATCAATTAAACATCAATTGGACCAAAAGATTCATCAAAACATCACTTTGATTCAAAGTTCTTCCTATTAGGGTTTCATTCCAACCTTTTGAATTTCTTCCATCCAAAACATGTTTTGAACACTAATAAACATCAAAGAACACCTTAGGAACATATTTGAATCAAAAGAATCACAAAACCAATCACTTACCAAAAGTTCTTCAAAAACTTCAAAGCTTTGATTCTTTGATTTTTCTTGTTTTTCCTTAGAATCTAAAATTATATTTGAGTTTACATGGATGGAATTAGCTAGTTTCTATCAAAAATTGGAAGAAAACTATAAGCTTTGATCATTAGCAATGGTAGCTGAAACTTAAGGAAGAGGAAAGAGAAAATTGGTTGGTGAAAATGGTGAGGAAGATGAAGAATGATGAAGAGGTGGGAAAAATCTACTTTAAATATCAAAGGCATAATCCTATACATTGAACTTATGAAAGAAATGGTGAAACCTAGCCATTTAACCATCCATTTCTTCATCATTTCATCCAATGGTTAGATTTAGACAAGCATAAAATGATACCATAAGCTTGCATACACCATATAAGTCCATATTCTAAAGGAAAGGACCAAACTGCCTTTAGTTCAAATGAAACCTCTAAATCGAGCAGCTTGCTGGGAATTATTTTCTACCGAGTTTAATTCTCCAATAAAACTTCAAATAAATAAAATATCATCATTTTCATGTCCTAATATTCTTTTCTACCTTCAAATATCATGTTAATTTCCATAAAACTCGAAGGAGTGTGAAAAGACCATTTTACCCCTAGTTCACCGAAAACTCAATTTTTCTCGATTTCCTCCTAACAACCTTTAAACCACTTTTATGCATGTAATACTTTCTAAAACATGCATATACACTCAATTCATACATAAACATGCATTAATATATATCATTTAAACAAAGAAAGAACCCTTTATGTTTGCCCTTTAGAGTTATAGTTCTAAACCTTAACTTAGGTGTTATAATAACCTCATAGACCTATCTTTTTTCTCCACAAATAAGACTGGAGCTCCCCATTGCGAGGTACTCAGCCTAATGTATCCCTTATCCAATAAATCTTGCAATTGTTCCTTAATTCCTTAAGCTCTACTAGTGCCATCCTATAAGGTGGCATAGAGATAGGTTTAGTTCCTGATAATAAGTCTATACAAAACTCCACATCTCTCTCAGGTGGTAAACCAGATAAATCATCAGGAAAGACATCTTGAAACTCCCTCACAATAGGCACATCCCTCATACTAGACTCATCTACCCTGACATCCCGCACAGATACCAAGTAACTCTGATATCCCTTCCTCATCATTCTACAGGCAGCCACTACTGAAATCAACCTACTTGATCCATAACCTCTAGAACCTTGAAATATTAATATCTCTCCCCTAGGTCTAGTAAAAGTTACTTTTTTTGTCCTACAGTCTACTATAACATCATGAGCAACTAACCAGTCCATCCCTAAAATCACATCAAAATCTAATAGTTTTAATAAAACCAGATCACCAGGTAACTCCATATGTTCTATATTAATAGTACATCCCCTATAAATTTATGTAGTCACTACAGGGTCCCGAATAGGTGTAATAACAGATAAAGGTTCACTCATAACAACAGGTTTCACAGATATTATAGATGCAAAACTAGGTGATATGAATCAATGAGTGGCTCCAGGGTCTAACAATACATATGCATCTATAGAGCAAATGGGAAGTGTACCTTGTACCACATCATTATTTGGTTGAACTTGCTGATAATTAAGGTTAAACACCTAAGCCTGAACTTGTCCTCCACCCTAGACACCCTACTGTTGACCTTGACGACCTTGTTGTCCTCTACCCTCATGACCAAAACCTCCATATCCACCCCTATTACCTCTACCCCTACCATTACCTCTACCTATTGGTGGTAAAGTTGGTCTAGGACCCCTATTATCCCTCTAAACTGGTCTCCTAGGACAATCCTTAATAAGATGATCCATCTGACCACACCAAAAATAACCACCATTAGCCATCCTACATTCCCCACCATGCACACGTCCACAAATAGGGCAAGGTACTATTGGTAATGCTTGTAATGGCCTAGGGCCCTTCTAGCCCACCCAAGGTAAGTTTTGCTGTCTATGTTGTCCATTATACCCGTTTCCTCTACCCTGTCCTCCTTCACTAAAATTTCCCCTAAATTGTTGTTGTTGCCCATAACCACCCTACCCCTCATACCTATGCCTTTTCCCACCCTTATTCCTATTAGGGTCTCGAGTATCCTCACCCCTCTCAGACTTTTTCCTAGCTTCTAACGTCAAAGCATCATTAACTGCCTTATGCAACTCAGTATACCTCCTAGGTGCAATGTGGTTAAACAACCTATCACTTAGCCCATTTACAAATCTCTCATTCATAATAGCCTCATCTTGAACTAATTGGGTAGTATACTTCCTAAGCTTCTGAAAAATCTATAAATATTCATTCACAGTCCTACCCTCCTGCTCAAGATCTCAAACTCAATTGCCTTCCCTTTTCTCACACTTTCTAACAAGAACATAGCCAAAAATTTCTTTTTAAACTCTTCCCACTCAACCACCTTTCCTACTATATTACTCTCATACCATATACCTGCAATTTCCTTTATCTAAAACCCAACCAACTCAATAGACCTCCTATCGCTGCATTTAAGGGTCACACATATCCTTCTCAATTCATCAATAAACCACATAGGATCATCTTAGGATAAATTCTTAAATATAGGTAGACTCACTCTGGTAAAATTCCATAAGGATACATTATCACCTATGTCACATCCCTCTACATCGTCTCTCTCAATAGCCTCACACACCTCTCTTTGACCAACCAACTCCATTGACCTCTAGATAGACTCAATACTCCTCATATAAACCTCAGGATTAATCCCTGTAGTTAGTGTTGTTGCATGTGGTACAGGTGCCTCTCTCCCACCCATAAGTTCATCTACTATTGTCTCCTCAATATTAGCATCAGGGTCAGTAGCTCTAGTTGTTCTAGTAGTTCTAGTGTTTCCCGTGTCTATCCTCCTAGGTCTACCTCTTCCCCTCCTAACTGGGGTTGGTTGCTCCTGCTCTGGAATATAGACATTTTCTTGCTCTAAAATATGAATAGTTTCTTCTTCTCTGGCTACTCCCTGAGCACTAGACTCACCCAGCTCAAATTGCATAAATGATTGATCATCCATTACTATAGCACTTATAAAAGGGATTTCATATCTGTAAACATAAAAAAAGGACAAATGACGAAACACCTATTGATTTTTGACTTTTCGAACCTAAGGCTCTGATACCATCTTTGTCACGGCCCAAATTAGGGTCATGACCACATGCATTTAGACCGCAATCTAGCCACACAAGCCTAACAATACCACTACAAATAAACATACATACTCTTATAATGCCATAAATTTAAGAAGACTAATTTGAAATTTATTTAATCCCTAGTACTTTAAATCCAAAAACAAATACAATTAAAGAAAATATGAAAATATAATTATTTAATTGAATAACAAATAATAATCTTGATAAGCCTAAATAACTAACAAATAACATTAAATGAATAATCCAAAAGAAGTTGACAAATTCTAATTCTAACTAATGGTCAAAATCATCTAAAATCTTACGAAATATGATGTTCTAGACCTGACATGGCTTCAAGGATGAAAGAAAAGAGTAGCATTGACATAATCACTAATCTGCAAAAACAAAAGTCTATAGAGGAATGAGCAAACACCACATTGCTCAGTGATAACATATGAGGCAGGGAACTTCCTATTCATATTACTCATATTAAATTATAGATACACATCAAAAAGGAATTTCAAGCATCTCACACAACATTCATGATAATACCACACTTTATATTCAATTAAAATTTTAAATTCAACTATCAACTTACCTTACCATTTATATATATATATATATATATATATAACACAATGGGAAAGACATTGCTAGACTTGTTAAATAACATATAAGGCATTAAGCCCAAGTACCATTTATAAATGGGGCACAGTAAATAGGCCCGGTACACATATAACTGTAATACCCAGTATATGTATTACATGGTAAAGATCGAGTGTGATAGGAATAGATGTAAATTGGAATGTACTTATTAGAGATTTTGTGTATGTGTGCATGATAGATAATATAGAATGTTATATTTAGTATTCATTACTCCTAGAATGTATGAATAATTAGTTATGTATGGAATTGAGATGTTAAACTTATATTTGTATAAGTTGATTGAGTTTGGATAAGTTATAATGGAGAAACTTGAGAGATTCTCTCAGCAAGCTTTTCACGAGCGTGAAGAGTTCTTCACAGGTGTGAGACATTATTCACCAATGTGAGAAAAGCTTCTATATAAATTGGCCAACTCTTCAAATTTGTCTTCATGGGTGTGAAACGTCCCTTCACGACTGTGAAGAAGTGCTTTGAACCCAGATGTGAACAACTCTTTTCACAGTCGTGAAGCCCCTCTTCACGGGCGTGAAAGTGTCGAGCCTATATATAATAGCTTCATTTTTCATTTCAAATTCTTCCATTTTGAAATCTTATTCTCCTCTTTCTTCATAAATGGTCCCAACCACCTACCAACTCATTAATATTCATCCTCTAACATTTATTTCATCACAATAACACAAGAGAGAAGGATTGATACATTCAAGAACTTTAAGAATCCATATATCTCAAGAATCTCCATTCTAAGGTTTCTAGGTAACTTTCTCAAAACTCATTTCAAAGTTCAAGTTATGCAAATCTAAGGTTAGAGTAAATGATTATAAGTTATGTATAGATGTATAAGAGCCTTAAATAGAATTTACTATGAATTACTTGAAATGTCCAAGGATTTAAGGTTTTGGGTGAACAGTAGTTATTCATCCCAATCTTTAATGTTCTTCTAAGAGATGTTAAAATGGATGTTGCGAAGTGTAATAAGACTTATCGAGATGATTAAATCATAAAGACTACAACCATATGAACATGTATGATTAAATCCTAATTTGTGGATATTGGGATTTTGATTTAGGAATGGAAACCACAAGAGACTAAGGAATAATTCATGCTTCTCATATTATAAAAGAGAATATTTTACTAGTAATTTCTTTGAGGTAAGTATAAATATTGCATGTGCATGTTGTCTCCTTGAAATTGATTGTTCAATCCTTCCTAATGTACTTGTATATGATTCTCATGTTATGAAATATTATATTATTAACCTATTAAATGAATTTCCAATGATGTTCTTAAACGAATGATAAGTTGTTCCATATAATCACTTTATATGTTATAAATGACTTGGTCATTCTTCCTTGGACCAAGCTCAAATGAAACCTATTTGCTAACTTCAATGAATTCATATTGATATGTTGATGGTCTTGTGACCAATATGATTCTTCATGAAATCCAAGCTATATGACCTATGATATGTATATGTATAGAATGCTCTTTCCAATGAGAATAAATTCATTGGTCCATTGTGCACTTTGGGAGCCCAGCTGATAGGGTTTTTATCAGTGTTCCACCTAGATGGGGCCATTAGCTTTAGGCATATGTCTGGCTAAGCATATGTGTCGCGATAGGGTAGCAAGGCTACTAATGCGTTCTGTTATGATAATGTAGCAAGGCTACTGATGCATTCTGATGATGATGACAGTTCTATCATATGATTTGATAGTGCTTTTAGATTGTGAGCACTTATGTTCTTATAAGCATAACCTTATGAAACTTCCATACCCATGTTCCTTTGGCCTGACCTTTGCATTACATGTTTATATTTTACTGAGTTGAAGGCTCACTCCTCTTATGTGGATTTCAAGTGATAGTGTAGCTGGAAAGGGAGATAACATAGAAGACAGAGCTTCTTCATTCATTCCTCCAAAAATACTCTATATAATTCTTTTGATGTACATTATTTTGTATTATGGTATTTATAGGTATGAGGAGTATGCTCTAGAGCTCTATAGTTAGATGTTGAGCATAATATTATTTTGATGTCTGAATTAATACATTGTAGGTTGCCTTTATTCCTTATTGATATGGGATGTATCTTTTGATCGGTAAGGAACAAGAGAAAATCATATGATGAAGTATGGAAATGCATGAATGATGATTATATGATTCATAGAAATGAGTATACATGATGATAACTATGTATGACATGGATATATATTATGTATGAGATCCGGGATATGAGTGTTCTACAGATTTATGGTGGCCTTAAGCCTACCCTTACCCTAGGACTGGCACACCACTGGAGTTGGGGTGTGACAAAGGTGATATCATAGCTATAGTTTTATAATCCTTAAAATAGAAAGATAGATAAATGTGCATGAGCCCTAGTATGATTTTTTATTCAGATAACTACGGAGCATAGGATTCATGTCTCGCCCATGTTGTGTATTTCTTTGGTATAGATATGCATTAAGTGTGTGTAGTGAGTCTGATCTTGTTTGTTCTTCTTATTAGTATTGAAATGTCTCTACAACATAGTAAAAGGCGAAGATGAGGTTGTTCCAAGCGAGATTTTCTGTCTAAAAAGTGTTTGGTAGATGGGTTTGGAAGTATAAGGTTCCTCATGGGCCACAGGTGGATGTGGCTAACATGGCTCAGCAGATAGAACAACTACAAAGAAATTATGAGATGATAGTTGAGTTTATCATGCAGGAAAGACAACAGCATGTACCTCTAGTACTGGTTGCTATAGAGATTTCAGTTCCTCTTGCAGATCCTTTAGTTATGCCTTAGGTAGATGAGGTATCATTTGAGAAGTACCTTAAGCCTAAGCCCTCGAAGTATAGGGAGATGGATGATAGATTTCAGAGGA
This sequence comes from Aleurites moluccanus, assembly GCA_948193065.1. Lineage (NCBI taxonomy): Eukaryota > Viridiplantae > Streptophyta > Magnoliopsida > Malpighiales > Euphorbiaceae > Aleurites > Aleurites moluccanus. Next base: position 7,446 of record CANXYC010835552.1, read on the forward strand.
AAGAGAAAAAGAAAGCTAAGATGGGTAGTTCCTCCAGGCAAGAGAGTGGGATGAAGAATATTGGAGTGACTCAACAGTCAGCCCTTTATAGTAGGCATAAAAGAATTACTGAGAGATCACAGCAGAGCCAAAATCCCTCCAGATCAGCTCCTCAGATAAGTTATGGTATAGTCAGATTTGTATCACACAAGACTAATCCTTTATGTTTTACATATGGTTAGTTCCATAGAGGACCTTGTTTCCATGAGACAGAAGCATACTATGGATGTGGACAGCATGGTCATAAGAACTGTCCACAACCAACTTTTGGAGCAATACCTCAAACTTCTCATACAACATTTCAGAAGGATAGAGAGAGGAGTGTTGGTCCACAGTTAGGTGCGGGCTAAAGCACCTTGTGTGGGATTCTAAAGGCTAGCAAGAGATCAGGTCAGCATGTGACATAGGCTTCAAGATCAGTTTCTATAGGCAGAAGTAGATGGAGAGCTTTTGCTACAGTTCGACCATAAGCTTAGATTCCTAAACCAATAATCATAGGTATTCTTCGATTTAAGATTTTGATGGCATAGTGGTGATTAATTTATGAGTTATGTCTTTCTTGCATTATATTACCTTACTAAGAAGTTACATGTGCTTAAGAGTTGCTTGAAATATTTTGGATTTCTTATATTTTGGATTTCTTATATTTTTCTAGAGGAAGAGATTGAAGTTATAACTTCTACTTTTTCATTTGTGATGGTATAAATGATAAGAATTTAGATATAGATTTAGTGGATGAAGTGTTTAGATTATTTATAGACAAGTTATCATAGTGTTCGTCAGTGATATCCTTGTGTAATCTAAGAGTAAAAAGGGAATATAAGGACCATCTTTGGAGTATGTTGTGAGCTAAGGAAAGTGGATATGTACAATAATGGAAGTTATGGTATAGCAAGAGTTTGAGAGCATGATTGTGATTTGGAGTTAGCCATGCATGAAGACTTATAATGAATAAATTGTGTAAAAATGGTATAATAATGTTATATTAGTAACGGGTGATATGATCAAGTTTGATGCTAAAAAGGATCAAAAAAGAGTATAATGATGATACATATTAAAAATAATCAATAATTGATTAGAGATGGTTACATGTATATGGCTGATGAGAAGGTAAGAGTTATATTTTAACACTCAAGGGCAAAAATCTATAAGGAGAGAATGTAATACACCAAGTTTTGATTAGTGAAATCTACACTTGATTAAGGAAGGATAATACAATTTATAAATCTGATGAATTCTGATAGTGTTCCTGTATTTGGAAATTTGGGTGTACCTGTATATCATGGTAAAATGTGAAATGATTTGAAATGGTAATTTAATTCATGATATGTAATATGATTTAAAGTTCTATAGAGTTATGGGGAATTGATTAGAATCATGAACTTATGGTATAAATGATTGATGTATATTCTATGGTTACATGATGATGTGATGTTATGACAGGTTCATAGTATAAATTATGCATTATAGAATAATTATGATATTGAAGAGACAAAATATTTGATTGAGTGAAAGAATCTGTATATAATTAGAGAGATAGAAGTTATGATTTGTTATTAATAGTTAATTTCAATGATATGATGTAAGAAAAGGTATACTAGAAATTGTAAATAAGTTAAGGAAACATTAAAGTCATATGATGAATGCTTGTATGTATGATAATTGTGACAGCTTGCCACCGCTAAACTACTAAAAAAAAATTATTATTCACAGTTTGCTTACCGTATATATTATAAACTTTCCTTATCAGAAAACATTTATTTTTATTTCCTTTCTCTATTCCTCGACCGAATGTCAAGTTTTAATTTTTCGATTATTTAACTCAGGTAATTAATAGTTTTTGATGTTTAGAACATGAATTTGATATTTAATTGGGTTTATTTTTAGTTTTAGCCAATTAATTTTGAAGTTTAAGGTTTAGGCTGAATTTAAGATTTTCTCAATTAGTTAGTTTTAATTAGTAATATTTATATCAAAATGTTCCCTGCAGTATAAGGAATTCATATACACTTTTAGTTTTTTGTTTGGATACTTGAAATATTAATTATTCACAATTGGAATCTATCACGACCGAACTTGGGAGCCGCGATAGTCCTAGGGTATGGGTGTTGCTAAGCTACCAGTATCACGAAGAACCCATTACTATATAATAATGGCAAGCAATATACAAAACAGCTCAATTATAGCTTAATAATGCTGCTGAAATTTGTTAGTATAGGTGCTCTAAAGACAATCATTGTGATGATGTTTTTAGAAATATATCAATAAAAAGGCATTATTTATTAATCAGTAATTATTATTGTTTAGAGAAATATTGCATAACTGTTTAATAAAGTCCATGGTATAAACATAGCATGAAAACATTCATGATATGATCACGATAGTGAGATGCTTATCATGTGCAATTATGTTTTAACCTGAATTTTCCTGGTTATAGAATCAATGAGAATGGACATTATTGATTCGGAAAGACTAGCGCATGCGTATACTATTTGATTTGATCAAATCATCTGATCTCATAAAGATGCTAATATTGAGATGTTTGAGTATAGCATGTGGATGCTTACTAGTAGTTGTAATTGCATCGGAGTGATCGCAGGAGATAGTCATATGGAAATCTAAATAATGTTAATGACTTATCTCTACATGGAAATGTGCAAATGTCCTTATACTTGATATGCTTAAGAGTGATCTAGAGTGAAGATGTTATACTTTAATTCCATACCTAGCTCTCCCAAAGGTTCTGCTTGTAGGGTGGACATTGGGTATAGTTTGACACACTCGTAGATATTTAAGTAGTCAACAAAGGATATCATAACTCATGTTAGAAGGAGGGTTTTACCTAAGGCCTCTTGTATGAGAATTTTACTGGAAAACTTTGGCCAAAGTGGATAGTACTTAGAGATGGTCTCTAAGGAAATCATTTTAGTAATGATGCTCAGATTACAAAGAACTACTGTTCGGACTAAGTGCGATGTAGCCAGCTTAGTGGAGTTAATATAATGTCCATACATTAAACCGAACTTGGTAAAGGGGCATGAAGGGACTAGTAGCACAATATTGTCCATGTGTTAGGGTTTCTGCTTACCACTAGCAATTTCTGATTATTTGGGGGTCATGATGTGTGGTAAGATACCACTCATGATCTACTTAAGTTAGAAAGGTTCAATTGGAGAATTGATTATGAATTAAAGAAGTTTAATTAATATAATCCTTGTTGGACAATTATTGCCTTTTATGGAAATTTCCTATTTTGGAAATAGGAATTCCACTTGAGAGTTTCCTAAATTAATTTAAGGAAATAATTATGGACTTGAGTTGCTATATAATTAGGTAACATACTAGGTCACACGAATAGAAGTGTTTCAAACAATAAGTGAAAGAGGAAATTAAATTATGATTAAATGAGATTTAATTCATATATTTAATTATGGAGATTTTGCAATAATTTAATGTGATTAAATTAATTATCTAATTTAAGTATTTGCATATGATGTATTTAATTAAATTAAGACTATAGGATTATATTTAGAATATGATCAATAGGTCTAAAGTCAAAGGAGTGTTTTTGACTTTTTCATTAATGGCATTATTGTCATTAAACCTATTGTTTTAATCTAAGCCGTTAGATTAAAACGTAGTTGGTCAAGAGACTTATAAATATGATGAGATCATAATTAAGTTAAGAAAAAGTTA
>CANXYC010835871.1:0-14939 GCA_948193065.1 Aleurites moluccanus
TATTAATGACCTATTAATTAAAGTTCCCATGATATTCTCAAACAAATGATAATTGTTTCATGTGATTACTATATTTATCTTGTAAATGACTTGGTCATATTTCCTTGGACCAAGTTCATATGAAATCTATTTGTTAACTTGACTGAATTTATGTTATATGTTGATGGTCTTGTGACCAATATGTTTCTTATGAGATTGCAACCGTATGACCCTATGGATAGAACGCTCTTCCCAATGTGAGTAAATTCATTGGTCCATTGTGAACTTTGGGAACCTAGCTGATAGGGTTTTTATCAGTGTTCCACCTAAAGGGGACCATGAGCTCTAGGCATATGCCTGACCAAGCATGTGTTTGCGATAAGGTAGCAAGGACTACCGATGCGCTATGTTGTGATAGGTAGCAAGGCTACTGATGCACTCTGCAGTTCTACCATGTAATTTGATAGTGCTATTCTATTGTGAGCACTTCTATTCTTGTAAGCATAACCATATGATATTTTCTTACCCATGTTCTTTGGATTGACCTTTCCTTTGGATTAATATATTTCTTTTATATTACATGCTCATATCTTACTGAGTTGAAGGCTCACTCCTCTTCTGTGGATTTCAGGTGATAGTGTAGCTCGTGAGGGAGCTAATCTAGAACATCGAGCTTCTTGATTCATTCCTCCAAGAAGTCTCCATTGTAATCATTTTGATTTTTATATATTTATTGAATTGTATTATGGTACTGTATGTATTGGGAGTATACTCTAGAGCTCCGTAGTTAGATGTTGAGGATGATAATATTTTGATGTCTAAATTGTTATGATTGGCCTACCCTTGTTCCTTAGTGATGTGGGAAGTATCTTTTGATCGATAAGGAACAAGAGGAAATTCCTTAATGATAAACATATATATGTATGAATGGTGATTTCATGAATCTTAGAAATGAATGTTTTAATGATAATTATATAAGATGTAAATATGAAATGTGTATGAGATCCAGGATATAAGGGTTCTATGGGTTTATGGTGGCCTTAAGCCTACCCTTGCCCTAGGACTGTCGCACCATTGGAGTTGGGGTGTGACAAAGGTGGTATGAAAGCTATAGGTTTATAATCCTTAATATAGATGATAGAAAGAGATACATGAGCACTAGTATAAGTGTTGATTAAGATAACTACGGAGCATAGGATTTGTGTCTCGTCTAATTGTGTCTTTCTTTGGTATATATATATCTGCATTAAGTATACATAGTAAGTCTGATATTGTTTGTTTTTCTTATTAGTATTGGGATGCCTCCAAGGCAAGGAAGAGGACGTGGTCAAGGCCGTCCTAGAAGAGAGCTACCTTCTGAAGAAGGGTTAATGGGTAGAATGGGAGGTGATGATGTTCCTCTAGAGTTGGAGGTGGATGTGGTTCATATGGCTCAACAATTGGATTAGTTGTAGAGGAACTATGAGATGTTAGCTGAGTTCATTACTCAGTAGAGGTAGCAACAAACTCCTCCAGTGCAGGTAGTTCCTGATGTACTAGTTCCTCCAGTAGTTCCTCCACCCCCGCTAGCAGTGGTACCTCAGTTTGAGGAGGTTTCATTTGAGAAATTCTTGAAGCTCAAGCCTTCAAAGTACAAAGATGAGGTAGATCCTACAGATTTTCTTGAGGAAATAGAAGAGAAAATTCATATTTTGAGGATTCCTGATAGAAGGGCAATTGAGTTTGCAGGGTATTTGATGAAAGCCGAAGCTAAGGATTGGTTTAGACGAAGTATTCCAAGTACGCTTCAGGATCATGGAGAGTTATCTTGGGAGAGATTCAGAGAATTGATCCTTAGTGAGTTTCTTCCAGAGAGTATGAGGGATGCTAAATCCATTGAGTTTGAGAGATTGGTTCAGACTCCGAGTATAACTGTGTCAGAGTATGCAAAGAGGTTCAGCCAGTTGAGTAAGTTTGCTCCAGCTCTTGTGCCTACAGAAGCAGTAGGGATTCAGAGATTTCGTAGGGGGCTTATAGCTCCATTGTTTAAGATTTTGGCAGCTATTGAGTTTGACTGTTACTCCAAGCTTATGGATAAGGCTAGAGTAATTGAGAATAGGGAGATGGAGGTTTGATCTGATAGGGAAGAGAAGAAGAAAATTAAGATTGGAAGTTCCTCTAGGCAGGATAGTGGGGTAAAGAGTATGAATATTTTGCCTCAACCAGTTTCTCACAGCGGATATAGAGGACCATCAGCGAGATCCCAACAGAGACCAAATCCCTCTAGATTTACTTCTCAGGTGAGCTATGATACAACCAGTTCTGCACCACCTAAGACTAATCCTTCTTGTCCTACGTGTGGTAAGCTTCATAAAAGACCTTGTTTCTTCGGGTCAAGTGCATGTTATGGGTGTGGACAGCATGGTCATTTGTTTAATGATTGTCCACAACCTTCCTTTCGAGCTAGACCCCAGTCTTCGTAGACTTCAGTTCAGATGGTTAGGAGAGGAGTGTGGTTCAGCAGTCCGGCATTGGCCTTGGTATTTTGGGTAGGACTCCGGATTCAGGTAGAGGTTCAGGTCAGATTTTTGGACAAGCTACCAGTCAGGCTTCTATGGGAAGAGGTAGAGGTAGAGTGTTTGCTCTTACGCAGCTAGAGGCCCACACTTCTAACACTGTGGCCACAGGTATTCTTTTGATTTAAGACTTGAATGGCACAGTGGTGATTGATTCATGAGTTATGTCTTTCCTTACATTATATTACCTTGCTAAGAAGTTGCATTTGCTTAAAAGTTGCTGGGAATGATTTGGATTTCTTGTATTTTTCTAGAGGAAAAGATTGAAGTTATAACTTCTATATTTTTTTATGATGGTATGAATGATAAGCATTTAGATATAGATTTAGCGGATGAAGTGTTCAGATTATTTATAGACAAGTTATCATAGTGTTAATCAGTGATATCCTTACAGTAGAGTCATGTAATTTGATAGTGCTATTCTATTGTGAGCACTTCTATTCTTGTAAGCATAACCATGTGATATTTTCTTATCCATGTTCTTTGGATTGACCTTTCCTTTGGATTAATATATTTCTTTTATATTACATGTTCATATCTTACTGAGTTGAAGGCTCACTCCTCTTCTGTGGATTTCAGGTGATAGTGTAGCTCGTGAGGGAGCTAATCTAGAACATCAAGCTTCTTGATTCATTCCTCCAAGAAGTCTCCATTGTAATCATTTTAATTTTTTATATATTTATTGAATTGTATTATGGTACTGTATGTATTGGGAGTATACTCTAGAGCTCCGTAGTTAGATGTTGAGGATGATAATATTTTGATGTCTAAATTGTTATGATTGGTCTACTCTTGTTCCTTAGTGATGTGGGAAGTATCTTTTGATCGGTAAGGAACAAGAGGAAATTCCTTAATGATAAACATATATATGTATGAATGGTGATTACATGAATCTTAGAAATGAATGTTTTAAATGATAATCATATATGATGTAAATATGAAATGTGTATGAGATCCAGGATGTGAGAGTTCTACGGGTTTATGGTGGCCTTAAGCCTATCCTTGCCCTAGGACCGTCACACCATTAGAGTTGGGGTGTGACAAAGGTGGTATCAGAGCTATAGGTTTATAATCCTTAATATAGAAGATAGAAAGAGATGCATGAGCACTAGTATAAGTGTTGATTAAGATAACTATGGAGCATAGGATTTGTGTCTCATCCAATTGTGTCTTCCTTTGGTATATATATCTGCATTAAGTATGCGTAATGAGTCTGAAATTGTTTGTTCTTCTTATTAGTATTGAGATGTGTCCAAGGTGAGGATGAGGACATGGTCGAGGCCATCCTAAAAGAGAGCTACCTTCTGAAGAAGGGTCAGTGGGTAGAGTGGGAGGTGATGATGTTCCTCCAGAGTCGCAGTGGATGTGGTTCATATGGCTCAGCGGTTGGATTAGTTGCAGAGGAACTATGAGATGTTAGTTGAGTTCATTACTTAGCAGAGGCAGCAGCAGGCTCCTCCAGTGCAAGTAGTTCCTAATGTACCAATTCCTCCAGTAGTTCCTCCACCCCCACCAGCAGTGGTACCTCAGGTTGAGGAGGTTTCATTTGAGAAATTCTTGAAGCTCAAGTCTTCAGAATATAGAGGTGAGGTAGATCCTACAGATTTTTTTAAGGAAATAGAAGAGAAAATTTAGATTTTAAGGATTCCTGATAGAAGGGCAATTGAGTTTGCGGGATATTTTATGAAAGCCAAAGCTAAGGATTGGTTTAGACGGAGTATTCCAGGTATGCTTCAAGATCATGGAGAGTTGTCTTGGGAGAGATTCAGAGAATTGGTCCTTAGTGAGGTTCTTCCAGAGAGTGTGAGGGATGTTAAATCCATTGAGTTTGAGAGATTGGTTCAGACTCCGGGTATGACTGTGTCAGAGTATGCAAAGAGGTTCAGCCAGTTGAGTAAGTTTGCTCCAGCTCTTGTGCCTACAGAAGCAGCACGGATTCAGAGATTTCGTAGGGGGCCTATAGCTCCATTGTTTAAGATTTTGGCTGCTCTTGAGTTTGACTCTTACTCCAAGCTTGTGGATAAGGCTAGAGTAATTGAGAATAGGGAGATGGAGGTTAGGTCTGATAGGGAGGAGAAGAAGAAAGCTAAGATTGGAAGTTCCTCTAGGCAGGATAGTGGGGTAAAGAGTATGAATATTTCACCTCAATCAGTTTCTCAGAGCGGATATAGAGGACCATCAGGGAGATCCCAGTAGAGACCGAATCCCTCCAGATTTGTTTCTTAGGTGAGCTATGGTACAACTAGTTCTGCGCCACTTAGGACAAATCCTTCTTGTCCTATGTGTGGTAAGCTTCATAAAGGACCTTATTTCTTCGGGTCAAGTGCATGTTATGGGTGTGGACAGCATGGTCATTTGCTTAAGGATTGTCCACAACTTTCCTTTAGAGTTAGACCCCAGTCTTCGCAGACTTCAATTCCGATGGTTAGGGAGAGGAGTGTGGGTCAGCAGTCCGCCGTTGGCCGTGGTATTTTGGGTAGGACTCCGGATGCAGGTAGAGGTTCAGGTTAGATTTTTGGACAAGCTACCAGTCAGACTTCTATAGGAAGAGGTAAAGGAAGAGTGTTTGCTCTTACGCAGCAGGAGGCCCAGACTTCTAACACTGTGGCCACAGGTATTCTTTTGATTTAAGACTTGAATGGCACAGTGGTGATTGATTCATGAGTTATGTCTTTCCTTACATTATATTACCTTGCTAAGAAGTTGCATGTGCTTAAAAGTTGCTGGAAATGTTTTGGATTTCTTATATTTTTCTAGAGGAAAAGATTGAAGTTATAACTTCTATATTTTTTTTATGATGGTATGAATGATAAGAATTTAGATATGGATTTACCAAATAAAGTGTGCAGATTATTTATAGACAAGTTATTATAGTGTTAATCAGTGATATCCTTGAGTAATCTAAGAATAAGGAAGGAATATAAAGACCATCTTTGGAGTATGTTGTGAGCTAGAGAGAGTGGATATGTATAGTAATGGAAGTTCTATGGTATAGCAAGAATTTGTGAGCCAAATTGTGATTTGGAGTTAGCCATAGATGGAGACTTAAAATAAATGAATTGTGTAAGGATATCATGATGTTATATTGGTAACGGGTGATATGATCAAGTTTGATGCTGGATCAGAAAAGAGTAAAATTGAAGAGATATGTTTAAGGGTATATGGTAGAGGAGCAGGTAAGAGTTTTATTTTGACATTCAAGGGCAAAAAACACACTAAGTTTTGAATAGTGAAATATATGCCTAATTGAGGAAGCCTAATATAGTTTATGACTTTGATAAGTTCTGATGGTGTTCTTGTATATGGCAATTTGGATGAACCTCTATATCATGGTGAGATGTGAAATGATTCGAAATGGTAATTTAATTTATGATATATAATATGATTTAAGGTTCTGTAGAGTTATAAGGAATTGATTGGAATCATGATTGAGGTATATTTTATGGCTACGAGAGGATGTAACATTATGATTGGTTTATAGTATAAGTTGTGCATGACAAAATAGTTATGACATTGAAGAGACAAAGTGTTTGATTGTCAGTGAAAGAGTTTGTATATGATTAAAGAGATATAAGTTATGATTTGTTATTAATAGCTAGTTTCATTGATATGATGTAAGAAAATATGTGCCGGAAATTATAAATAAGTTAAAGTAACATTGAAGTTAAATGATGAATGCATATGTGTATGATGATTATCAAATATGTGTAAATGATTCTTAATAGGTATAAGACTGATGAACTGTTTGAAAAATTAAATGGAGATTTTGTTTTATATGATAACGGTTAAGGGTCATGTTTACAAGTATAGTTAATCTAAGAAATGATGATAGATGCGTGAATTTATTAATTGTCGGATGGTAATTTGATAGCAATATTGTACAATATAATTATGACATAAGGTTAGATTATGACTTGGAAGTTTATCTAAGAGCTAATATAAACTGTGTTATATAAATGGAATGATTTATGACCTCGACAGTTTCTATAATCTGTTAGCTAATGAGCTTGGTATAATACAGACAAGAGATAAGAATAAGTATGGAGCATGGGCTTAGAAGTTTTATGAGAGTTAATGGTTAATACTTGACTAATGTTTAGTTGGAGATAAAGTTATGATAATGTTTACTTATTCCAAGAGAATGTCGAGTTCAGACTGTAAGTTGGCTAGTTAATCTACTGCAATTGATGGAGTGAGGATAGACTAATTTAAGTGTATTAGAAATTGTTATGTAAGCATATTTGTATTAAATTATAGATATCAATTCTGATGTAACCTATTACTTAGGTGGTGTTAAAATGATTTTGGCTTGATTTCTGAAATTCTTAATAAGACTTTTATCACAAGATGTTATATTTCAAGTATGGCCTAAGAAATTGGTGATAGAGGAGTTTATCCCTAAAAGTATGAGTAAAGTAAAGGCTTAAGAATTTGAAGGATCTGTAGAGTTCTGAGATGAGAAAAGGATTTAAAATATGGAAATTTCATACCAGTTAAACTACCAAGCTAATGTTTAAAGTCATTCAGAAAGATTACAGCAGAAGCAAGTTATTTTAAGTGGATGCACTAATATGCATGGATGCAGTTAACTTTATACTTTCAAGGTATATAAACCCTCAGTGTTTTAATTGTGGGAGATAGCATAGGGGAAATGTCATTTTAAAATAGATGTATGGTTTGGATGTGGATTATTAGTATATTATGCAAAAAGTTATCCATTCAGGTTTGAGAATACAAGTATACAAGTGGAAGAAGAAGCATGAGAGGTGATGAGATTGGTTAGGATTTGAGTCAAATCATGAGTCAGTCATCAGGATGAGAGTCTGTGGATAAAAGCAGAGGTAATTATTTTAGTTCAAAAGGAGGTTTGAATTCAGAATGATGGATACAAGTATAGTTATACGACAATTTCAATGGAACATGAAAGTGTGAATATTTGCAAGATTTAATGATAAGAATATGTTAGGAAAGGTTTAAGGAAATTGGTAAATAAAGAGCTCTAAAGATACTTAAGAGATGGAATGACGTGTTTGATTATGGTATCATGAGTGGGAAATTCTAAGACAATAAGTGTTCTAGGAATAATGCTAAGACAATTAATAGTTCCTTGAGGATGGACGAAAGTATTCCTATGATAAGTACAAGAAAATGCTAAGAAGATATACAAGTTAAGGCTTTGGAGCATGAGATAAGAGAAGATTCCTGCATGCTAATTTTGTCTAATTTCAGCAGTTTGCATCCAGTACTTAATATGTCGATGCTTCAAAAAATATGTTGCCGATCCTTTTCATGTGCTTTAAGTTCTGACTGTGGATCTTCAACAAGATTGGACGTATGAAGAAATTTCAATCGCCATTATGGACCGAAAGATCAAGAGGCTAAGGAATAAAGGTATATCAAAGATTAAGTTCTTATGGAGAAATTAAACTATATGCCCGTTTGGCATAGCTTATGGAAAGGAAAAAGCAATTTTTTTGGGTGAGAAGCTGATTTTGGCTCAGTTTATAGTGTTTGGTAATTATTAAAATTAATAAAAGCAATTATCTAGATAGCTAAAATTCAGCTATTTTGATAAGTTAGAAATTAGAGCTTTTCAGGAAAGTTGAATTTTAGATTAAACGCGTAGCTAATTTTAAAAAATTAATAGACAAAAATACCCTTATGAGTTTATAATCAGTTTTTAAATTATATTTTACCAAACACAAACATATAGCTAATTACTTTTAGAAATATCACTTTTAGAAAAATAACTTTTCTCCATATGAAAAGTTATTTTCATAAGCTGTACCAAACTGGGCCTATGAAAGAGTGTGTTTGGGAAAGTGAACAAGTATTCAGGACAAGTACTCTTATTTATTTCAAGTTTAAGGTAAGTTAATTATAAATTCGAGGATGAATTTATTTAAGGGGGGAAGAATGTAATACCTATCATATTTTTTTATATATTTATATAATATGCATGTTTGTTGAATTGATGGTGGTTAGACTAATGAATTGAGAAATTTAGAATTTGTATTCAGGAAGGATTTTGTTCGGCAAATTTTAGGATATTAAAGAAATAATTTGGAAAAGTATAAAACATAAAAGTTGTATATTTATATCTTATATTTAGGTTTATAAAATGGTTTTGTGAAATTTTGTGTGTATGAGGAGATATGCCTCCTTGACCAGGACCTGTCTGGTTCATTATTTTCTACAGGAATCTGAGAATGTTTAATCTGAATGAGCCAAAAGTGTAAACATTATAAATGTTCCTTTATGTGTTATGTTGTTGTATATAAAATTTTAGAAGAATTGGATAAGTATAGCTCAGTTGAGATTGAAATTAATTAGACCTATTCGGATGATTTTGGGCAGTAAAGTCAGGGTGAATTTTAGAAATGCACCATAGTTTGTGTAGATCTCTTTTTGATTTAAATTTTGGATATGTTGGACCTCTGAGTGTCTAATTTAAGTGAAAAAAAAGAATCAGGGAGTTTGGATATTTATAACTCATTTGCAAACTAGTTAAATATGAGTTGTCGAGGAAGGGTTTCAGCTCGGCAGAATCTGGCATTTGCGAGCCGGCAAATGCAAGGAGGCAGTTCGCGAAGCAGAGTTTGGTGAAGAGGCATTGCCGAGGTGACATATACAAAGTGGAGTTAGGTGAAGTAGAGTTTGGCAAAGAGGCATTGCCGAGGTGGCATATGCAAAGTCGAGTTAGGTGAGGCGAGTTTGGCGAAGAGGCATTGCCAAGGTGGCATATGCGAAGTGGAGTTCGCGAAGAGGCATTGCCGAGATGGCATATGCAAAGTGGAATTGGGTGAAGCAGAGTTTGGTTAAGAGGTATTGCTGAGGTGGCATATGTGAAGTGGAGTTAGGCAAGACAAGTTTGGCAAAGTGGGATTGCCGAGGCTGCAATTGGCGAAGTGGCATTTGCTAGCCGGCAATGCGAAGTGGCATTGCGAGCTGGCAATGCGAAGTGGTATTTGCGAGCTAGATTATGCAAGGTGGTATTGCCGAAGCGAGTTGGCAAAAATGGAAATGGAGAGGCAGTAGCCTATTTAACCAGATGACCAGTATCTTTTCTTTCACGATTTTTCTTCTTCTTTTCTTCGTTCTTCTTCATTTCTTCTCAGATTTGTTCCATTTATTTTCTAACACATTAATACTCAAAATTAATGCATTAAATCACTAAATTATCACATTCTAAGGCATCAATCTTCAATTTCAAAGCATATTTTCTCAAGGAAATCAGTTTTGGAGAAATAAGGTAATTTTTCTTCAAATGTCATTTTCTCTTTAGATTAATAAATTCTAGTAGTTAGGATAGTCTATTATGGGTATATAGGACTTATTACAAGCATTTAAGGCTATTAATTATAATTAATGTGGGAGAAAGCAGAATTTATGGATTATCATGAATAGTGGCGTAAATAGAAAATTCGTAACTAATTTCAGATTTTCTTTAAGAGATGAATTAAATTGATGTTGGGAATCAAAAAAATAGAAACTATAAGATGGTTAAATTATAAGGAATCATATTATGTATTATTGATTAAGAAAAACCCTAATATTGAATATTTGGGAAAATTTTCATAGGAGAAGAGAACTCAAGAAATTTGAGGAGATTATTGAATGAACAAGCTATTGAGGGAAATACAAGGATAAATTTATGTAGAGGTAAGTATAAAAATTGCATATGCATATTATTTCTTTGAAATGATTTGTCCAAGCCTTCCAAATATTCACAAATATGACATTATACTAATGACCTATTAATTAAAGTTCCCATGATATTCTCAAACAAATGATAATTGTTTCATGTGATTACTATATTTATCTTATAAATGACTTGGTCATCTTTCCTTGGACCAAGTTCATATGAAATCTATTTGTTAACTTGAATGAATTTATGTTATATGTTGATGGTCTTGTGACCAATATATTTATTTTGAGATTGCAACCATATGACCCTATGGATAAAACGCTCTTCCCAATGAGAATAAATTCATTGGTCCATTGTGCACTTTGGGAATCTAGCTGATAGGGTTTTTATCAGTGTTTCACCTAGAGGGGACCATGAGCTCTAGGCGTATGACTGGCCAAGCATGCGTTTGCGATAAGGTAGCAAGGACTACCGATGCACTCTGTTGTGATAGGTAGCAAGGCTACTGATGCACTCTGCAATTCTACCATGTAATTTGATAGTGCTATTCGATTGTGAGCACTTCTATTCTTATAAGTATAACCATGTGATATTTTCTTCCCCATGTTCTTTGGATTGACCTTTCTTTTGGATTAATATATTTCTTTTATATTACATGTTCATATCTTACTAAGTTGAAGGCTCACTCCTCTTCTGTGGATTTCAGGTGATTGTATAGCTCGTGAGAGAGCTAATCTAGAAGATCGAGCTTCTTGATTCATTCCTCCAAGAAGTCTCCATTGTAATTATTTTGATTTATATATATTTATTGAATTGTATTATGATACTGTATGTATTAGGAGTATACTCTAGAGCTCTGTAGTTAGATGTTGAGGATGATAATATTTTGATGTCTAAATTGTTATGATCGGGCTACCCTTGTTCCTTAGTGATGTGGGAAGTATCTTTTGATCGGTAAGGAACAAAAGGAAATTCCTTAATGATAAACATATATATGTATGAATGGCGATTATATGAATCTTAGAAATGAATGTTAATGATAATCATATATGATGTAAATATGAAATGTGTATGAGATCCAGGATATAAGTGTTCTACGGGTTTATGGTGGCCTTAAGCCTACCCTTGGCCTAGGACCGCCTCACCATTGGAGTTGGGGTGTGACACTCCTTAATTAACAGACTCATCATATCAGTTGAAGAAATTATCATCATCAATTTTGAGTTTATTCTTCATCTTCTCTTTGTAGTTTTTTTCAAATTCTTCAACAACTTTTAATTAAGATATCTTCACTTTTCATCATCTTTTCCATATATAAAAATCTTAACTTCAATATTTTTCTCTTTTCTAAAAATAACTCTTGAACCCAGAACAAGAATCAACAGTTCTGATATCACTTGTTAGAAAAAATTCATAGTTATAAGCACATTGATAAGAAAAGAGAAAAACATAACATAAATAATTGTTACATGATTCGGTCTCTCAATAAACTTACGTCCATAGTCCCTAAAAAAGATAATCAACTATATCAACATATTGCAATTTTTGAACGTATAAGTTTGCAAACCCTCTCATAATATCTTGAATCATCACAAAGTGTTGTGATGTTCACAAAGGTGCTCTATCTATGCACTTTATAAATCACCACACACCATACAATCAATTATTGAAAAAAAGCCAAAGAATTTCTTATAATTTCATATTTATAATGTTACTCATTACCAATTCTAACTCAATTAGGACCCTCATCCAAATAGGAATAACAATAAAATAGAAATTCTACTGCACATAGAAAATAATCTTTCACTCAAATGAGGAATATTTCTCACACACAAAATAGAAAAAGATATTCTTCTAAATTTCATTAGAATTTTAAGTCATAATCCTAATATATATATGAGTTAATTACAATTTCCCCCCTGCAGCATGACCCAATACACTAACTCCCTCCTAACGAATGTCATAATATACTGCTAGACCATTCCGTCTAATTTTGTCATTAGTCAACCCTTAGTCAACCTTACAAGGGTAGTAAAAAGATAAAAATGTCCTTACCCTTTATTTTTAATTAATTACATTCTATTTTTGTTTTAATTTTTTTAAGGTTAAAAAATTTATTTTCATATTTTTGACAAATTTTAAAATAAAAAATAAACAAAAATATTTTTAAAAAATAATTTAAGAAGAAATTAAATTATTAATTACATTATTTCTTCTTAAATTTTTTAGTACAAATAAAAAATTTATTTTCATATTTTTAACAAATTTAAAAATAAAAAGTAAAAAAAAAAATTAAAATTTTTTTTTAAATATTTTTAAAAAATATTTTTATAATCAAATTTGTCAAAAGTATGAAAATATATTTTTTAATCCTAAAAAAAATTTTAAAATAAAAATAAAATGTAATTAATTAAAATTAAAGAGTAAAAGTATTTCTGTCTTTTTACTACCCTTATAAGATTGAACAACAGTTGACTAACGATAAAATTGGACGGAAGGATCTAATAACATATTATGACATTCGGTAGGAGGAATTAGTATATTTTTGAAAAATCAGAGATAATTTAATATATTGGATCATTTTATAAGGGAAATTATAATTAATCCTGTATATATAGGGGAAATTATAATTACCTTATATATATATAACATTTTTGTTAATTCATATATATATCTTAGTCATTTGATTGGTCAAAAGAGATTAACCAATCAGATGATCATTGATTTGGAATGGACAGCCACATGTAGAGAGAGAGAGAGAGGGGTGGCGGGCTGGAAGCTCCTTCTCCAATTGGCGGTGGGTCACACAGCCACCACCACCGAGATCGGGGTGCTCCAGCGACCTTTGGCGAGCTGGCAGTGGTGAGAAATGGCGCTCTACAAAGGCAGACACGCTTCTCCGGCGACCAAAACTTCGAGGTCTGATTCCTGCGGCAATTTTGGGTTATCTATGTGTCAAAGGAAAGCTCTTTTATAGGCTTTCATTTCACTCCAACCTTGAATGGATGGATGGCCGACATCGGAGAAAACAAAGAAAGAAAATTTCGGGCACCGAAGCTTTCGAGCTTCGATCCCGGTGACCGGCGGTGAGTGGGGGAGAGTGGCTTACATTTCTAGGTTCCTGACATTGTGACACTCTCGATGGTATCTCTTCTGACCTTAAGAACCACCATCGGCGGCTGCGCGGGAACTCCAAACTTCAGTAGCCTTAGGAAAATATTTTAAAATTTTCGATGCTCAGATAATCCTGAGGTAATTCCTGGAACTTAAGTTGTATATATGTATTACTAGGTATCTATGCTTTTAATGCTAGAAAATTTATAAACTCAGCGGGGAAAATTTTATGAAGTGGTTAGATAAATTAATTATAATGAATTGTACGATTGTTGATGGTTTAGGAATATTTTATTTAATTTTAGTAATTAACTGCATAAATAATTAAGATAAATATAATATGTTTATTGAAATAAATTTAGTTGATAGATTATATTTATGAATTTGGAATTACATTGGTAAATATAATATAATTTTGAAATTATGAGAAGTGAATTAAATTTATAAGATAAAAATTAGTTTTGTGTTTGTTTTCTATATATGTGTAGGTAATTCTAATATTTCAAATAAAACAAATTAATGTTATTGAAAGAAACGTAAATAATTTTAAAGGATTTTATAATCAAGAATTTGAGAGTTATGTAAGTGTGATTCCCTTTTTATAGAATATATAAATATAGAAAATCATTTAAGGGGATACATAAGCAATCTTTTAGTGCTACTTGATATCTAGGATAGAGATGAGTGTGATATATGTTTATGATAAAGATCCAAGAAGGGTCATTGAGTTGATATTAGTTGATGTGAATTAATTAGGAGTGTTGTTTTTTTTTTTTTTTTTTGTTTCAGCTGAGAAATGTTTTAATTTTAGAGGAGGTTCTGCCAAAGTTTTGATAGAATAATTAGAACTATTAGGTGCTCCAGCGAGAGGGTTAATTGGATTGTCATCGTATAGTGGGTGATACTTCCTAATATATTTTTCTATTTTTCATGCATCAATATATACATATAGTTATGCATTATATACATTACTTGAACATTTTGATATGTGTTTGTTTCATTATAATTTGTATTGTATATTACTGGTGGTTGCTGGATAGGATTAGGATGACATAAAACTACTTAAGTAAGATTATAATTATAATACGATGAGTATGGTTGATGAGCTATGATTGGTGTATGACGACTTGGAGACTTGCTCATTACCTAGCGCTATTGCTAGTTGGGTCGACGAAGTTTAATTTAGTTCAAAAACTGCTGAAACCCTATAGTTGAATATAAGAAATAATATTTGGAATAAGAGAGCCAGTTATGGGGATCGACTTCCCAAATTGAGGTTTAATGTGGTTCATGTGGACTAATTCCATTCTTGTTTGATTATATTATTACTTATTTATATGACATGATATATAAGCATTCTCTATAGTAAAATAATCATATTGCACCAAATTTAAATATTGATTAATATCATCCAGTGTGTTGAGATGCACATCATTGTCTCTCTAATTCTTTTAGATTGCAGATTGAGCATCAATAAGTTGAACTTTAATCGAGTTACTCATAACTTTCATTTTTCTATAAGGGAAGATATAGTATTTTGTTGGGTTATTTACAAAAAAAAAAAACAAAATGATGAATTTTGTCCAAAATTATAGGTTATGCTGTTTATATATATTTATTTATATATATTTATATATTTATAT
>CANXYC010835932.1:0-49937 GCA_948193065.1 Aleurites moluccanus
TTAAAATTAAAATAAATATCATTTTTAATTTAAAATTACTTTTTATTAAATTAAAATAATTAATTTTTATTTAACTATTTACTTTTCTAAAATAAAAATAAATAAAATTATTTTTTAATTACTATTTTAAAATATTTATAATTTATATTTTTTGACATATGAATTAAAAAATGAAAAAAATATTATAATTTTAAAAATAAAAATAAAATATTTTTATTTTAATATGAATAATAAATAAAAAATAAAAATAATTAAGTAAATATTTATAAAAAATAAAAATAAATATGTTCTTAAAAATAAAAAATTACATATATTTTTTTAAAAAAAGAGTGAGGAAGAAGTCATTTTAAAAAAGGAACTTGAAATAATCAATTGATTAAAGCATAATAAAATATTAAAATTAATAAGAATATTTTAATATTTTAAAATATATTAATTTAAAATTATGAAATTTATTTAAAAATATAAATTATTTTGATAGGATTTAATTTAATTATTTTCAATTTCATAAATTTAATTATTTAAAATTTTAAATAAATTTAAATTTAAAACAAACACAAAACTATAAATTTATACATAAATTCCATAAAATTTTCTAAAATTTATTTATACCAAATAAGAGGTTAGTATAAGTCTGATCCATTAAAAACTATTAAGAAATTATAATATTTTTACAAAGAAATTATAAACTCTTACCAATTAAGAGTTTGTTTTATTAAAAGTTATTAAGAACTAATCAGACATTTAAATAAATAATAATTTTAAATTATTATGAATTTAAATTTAAATTTTAAATATATGATCATATAAAATAGATATGATATCAAATTTAAATAATCTATAATTTCAAGTGATATATTTAAATCAATTCTTCAAGTATTTTACGAATAGAATAATAAAATATAAATATATCACTAATTTCAGAATTATGGTAAGTAAAATTCGAACTCTGTTTATATAAATTAAAAAGTTTTTAAATCATATATAATTGAATCAACTTGTTATTGACATTCATGCAATCGTTTGAATATGCATGACATATACATATGTGTGTGTGTGGCGGTGTGGGTTGTATTATGTTTAAATCTTCTGGTTTTTATTTTTAAAAAATCTATGAGGTATCCTTGTAAGGTATAAAATTAATTTTCACTTATATTCTATAATTGTCGTTAATTTAAAAAAATTTAAATTATAAAGATTTGAATATGAAACTTTTGGTTATAAATTTTATAAGATATAAAATTATTTTTCACTCATATTTTATAGTTGATATTAGTTTAAGGAAATTTAACTTGTGAAAATTCAAATATAAAACTTTTTATTATTAATTATTTTCATTTAAAAATTTAATAAAATTTTATATCACTAAGCTAATCCATTAGTATATACATTTTTGTATATACAAAATTCAGCAATAATTTATATTTTAAAATTTTATTACGAATATATGTATTATTTTACACTTTTTATATCTATATATAATTTTCCTATTAGAAGTTATGTATACATCAGATGTAGTTAAGTTTTTTTCTAATCGTTACTTTTTTTTTTTCAATTATATCCAAAACTTTAATTTTTATTAATTAAATGATAAATTATTTAAAATACTTCAATATTATCATACAATAAATTGATTTCTTCTTGTGATTTGATATTTATTTATAGATTATACGGTTGATGATTGGATACATTTCTTTTTTAGTATTACGATGATCATCATGATGAGAATCACTACTGTCCATTTTCCATCAAGTGGATTTCGTCCACAAGAAACAAAAATAGATGCATCATTTCTAATAATATATACTATGAAAAATATTAATGAAGCTGGTGATAGAGCTTATGATGTTATTGTTACTAGCGGTGTTGTCAGATAGGTATTAGAGAGTAATTTAAAATTACAACTATTATTAGTTAATTTATTATTATTATGTTATTTGATGTATTTTTTAATTAATACATTAGTTACTACTACTAATAGCAATTTTTAGATCCAAAATAAGAGAAGTCCTTTTAATCAACAAACGGTGCCGTTTTTTGTAATTTGATTTTATAAGTTTAAAATTGATACTATATATATATATATATATATATATATATATATATATATATATATATATTTTTTTTTTTTTTTTTTTTTGAAATCTCTCGATATCTAATAATCATTTAATAATCACATTAATCCTGATTAAATCGTAGTTTTTTTTAAATATGAGTTTTTTTATTTTTAAAATCAAATTTCAAAAAAAAATTATTATATATTAATCCAGCCACCCCAAATTTATTATATCATTTTAATTTTCTAAGTCTGTAGTCCCAGTATACATCAGAAATTTATCAGTGTGTTCGGAAAAAAAATCTAATTGAAATAATTTTTTTATTTAAAAGAATTGTTTTAGTGTTTGTACATAAATTTATTTTTTAAATTTAGAGTTTTAGATCATCTTTAATGTCACTACAAAGTGACGTTTTACATTATTTTGCAGTGAAATAACTGCTCCAATCGAACTCTATTTCATCACTACAAAATGATGTGATAAATAATAGAACACTAAATTTGATGTTTTACTATTTATCAACGCTATTTTTTTTTAATTTTTTATATATAAAAAATTTATAATTAAAATTAAAATTTTATAAATAATTCCATTATTTTTTTTATTTTTGTTATTTTATTTTTAATTTATACAAATAATTAATTTTAAAAATTTTAATTTATAAAAAAGCACCATTATATTTAAATTGTAATTTTCAATAAAAAAATTTCAAATATATTTATATATATATATATATATATATTAATTCTTACATGAATATTTAAATTAAATACAAGCAATAAAATTAAAATTACCTAAATTTTTATAAAAAAAAGTTATATTTTAAAAAAACTAATTAATTTGGACATATAATATAAAAATTTAAAATAATACAAATTATAAATATCAATTATTATATTATATATTCAATTTAAGTTGTTATATTATCATTTTGCTAAATTAATAATTAGATTTTTTTAATAAATATATAAAACATATTTTTTTATGGACAATTAGTGAAATATTATAAACTAATGGAAAATTATAATAAATCGTATAGAATAGTTAAAAAAAAAATGAAAAGAATATTTTTTTGGTGTAAAAAAAGATATTACAAATAAAGTTACTGTTTAATGTAATATAAATTATAAAATTATATAAATTTGACTACATTTTGATATTATGGGTTGGAGATGAACCCATTCTCAAGCACCCTTTACTTACATGTTTTGTCTGTTGAGAACCTAAATTTTACTTTCCACTGTTGAATCCTCAATTTTTTTTTTTCGTATTGAGAATTTTTTTAATGGTACAAATAAAATTGCTGGAAAATATCATAATATTAGTTTAAAAATATTAAAGATTTATCCTTATTTTTCGTTATAAAAATTATTGAAGTTATAACAAAAAGAAAGATTCATTTATGCATTTCTAAACTTTTCAAGATTTATATATTAAATAATATAATTTTTAAAATTAATGCAGCATGTTAGTAATTTATACATTATTGTTACGTAATATCTCATCAATTTTATTTTTACTATATAAAAAAAATTCTCAATTCTCAATGTGAAAAAATAAAAATTGAAGGAATCAATGTGGACAAATAAAATTTAATGGGTTCAATAAAAAAACAATATAAAATTTAAAGACTCCATAATACCTTTTTTCCTTTTAAAATATATACGTCAAACAATTTATTATTTGTTGAAAAAATATCGACATGTGGATTCATCCACACTCTAGCGGCTGACATTTTGACTTTGGACCAATAGGTTCTCAGAGCGGTTCCTTGTTTGTTGGAAAATTTGAGTATTGGTATAATTTAAATTGACTTTACCTGTTCATACCTCTAAATAACATATATCTTATATTTGACATTTTAATTAATTAATGTTATATTTTCACTCTCATTATTTCACATAACATCTTAAACATATAATTAGTGATATGTTATTAACATAAATTTAATTTTAAAATAATAAATTAATATTTACAAGTAATTTTTAATTAATTAATTATAAATAATTATAAGCAAATTAAGAGATTGTAATTAAAATTCTAGACAAAAATTTAATTATTCATAATTAGAAAATAAAATAAAATATTAATTAAATATAAAATAAATATCCCAAACAAAGTATTTGAAATAGAAAATAAAATTTAGAAAAACTCTAACAAAAAAGAGAGAAATTCAAAATCTTGAATCTTCTTCTAAATTTATGAATCTTCAACTTCCTTCAAAAATTTTCAAGAAATTTAAATCTAATATAAAGAAATCTAAAACGTTAGAAGAATTAGAGAATGGGAAGCATCCCCCTCTCTCCCCTTACAAAAATTAATAGAAAGTTTACTTATATATAGACATCACAAAACTTAGATTTAAGGAGCTTTAGAAGTACTTAAAAACTTAGGAAATTCGAAATACAAGAATATCCTTGAAGTTCAGTGAAAATAGGATGAAAATTCGCAAAAGAAACATCTTGCGTAGCTCACCAGAGTTGCACAATTGTGTAAGATCTCCTTTGTATAGCCGTGTATTTTTTCATACTAGAGTAATTTTTAAATTTCAGACAGCTTCAAATTAATTTACAAGATTATACATACCCTCTTTTGCACGGTCATGAAGTTTTTAAATTTCAAACAGCTTCAAATTAATTTACACGATTATACATACCTTTTCTTGTACGGTCATGAAGTTTTTAAATTTCAGACAGTTTCAAATTAATCTACACAATTATACATATCCTCTCTTGCATGATCATGAAATTATAATTGAGTCTATTTCTCATTTCTCAGTTCTTATTTGCTTCCTATTTCTTTTAAATATTTTTCGAACTTTCAAATTATTTAAAATTATATTAAAAATTTTCAAAAAACTTAAGAAAATACGAAACAAATTAAAAATAAAATAAAATTTTAATAAAACAAAGAAAATTAAAACATAAACAAAATAATAGATGAATTAATCTTAATAATTGCTCTTAATATTAAGAACATATATAATTCACACTCATCAGGCTAAGTCTGCGTTGTATATTAGTATAAATATCTAAGAGATTCTATCTACTGAAAAAAAAAAGGGTATTTTTTTTATTAAAGACAACTTTTCCAGTGTTTGTACAAAGATAAAATTAACTAAACAAATATAATTTTTATTGGAATTCAATCTCATTAATTTGGTGCAGTGTCATCATATCCCTCAACCACTCCAAATCCTTATGAATAACTATATATATATATTAATTGTAGCAGTTAAGAAGACAAAGGGCTTGATAGAGGATCATCTTAATCTATATGCTCAAGAGATGGGCCTAATAACCACAAAGAAGGGCATTGACAACCAATAATTTCATTCTAAACAATACATTTATTATATACATGTTGTTGGTTATAATTATACCACATGAAGAAAATTATAGGTTAAAATTTTGAAAAATTTAATATTTTTAAATTAATATTTGACCCGAAATAATTATAGTCTATGATAATCTAAATAATATATTATAATAAACTACCACTGTTTTATTGTGAAAAAAGATTGAAAACCAATCCCAAAATTTAATAAAAAAAAAAAAACTAAAAAACATCAACATGTGAAAGCATATATGCATCTAGGTTAGTTAAAACAAGATCAAATCTTGGAAATGGTATGAGAATCTTCTTCACAGAAAATGGCTTAGAAATTGGAAGGATGCTTCAACACTTTGGAATCCAAGCACAGTGGACAAAGAGTATAGTTTGGCAGAAAGGGTTGGTTTGGCAACAGCCCATTAAGAAAATTATCTCATGCATTTTATCTTTTTCCTACCAGTTGTTTCATTCCAGGAATATGAATATTAGGCTTGAATTTTCCTTGAAAAGCCAGAAAGAAAGGATTCCAGTTTATCTAAAGATTCTAACTATAAAGAAGGAAAAAAAAAAAAGGAACTAACCTCCCATTTTTTTTTATAGAGTTGAGTATTTAATTTCCCCCATATTAGCCGTCCACTACTCTTGGAAATCCCTCAGCAAAGAATCTAATTGTTTGAATATTAAGAGAGAACATTTAAAAATAGAATAAACTTTAATATATGTAAAGACTAAGTTTTATTGAATGTTTACGATTACTAAATATAATAATAGTATATGGAAAAAGAAAATGTATTAGTATTTTTATTATATTCGAAAAATAAACATAATTAATAACATTCTTTTTAATATAGACAAGAAATTCAAACTTAAATTTATTGTAAAACTGTATATTTATTTATTATTACATTATATTATGGTATGTAAGGAACGTAACATCGATTGAAAAGCTGATAAGATTTTCATATTCAAATTCTAAATTAAATAAAAAAAAAAGTATTTTTTACACTTAAAAAAGGAGAGATCAGACAATTTATATACTATTAAAAGAGTAAATATTATTGAAAAAAAGAGAGAGTAAATATTAGTTATCATAATTGCAACAACTATATGAGTCCAATTATATATTAATTCCCACATGCTATTGGAAAAAAAAAAGATTTCTTCGGTTTGAATGCCAGGAAAACTCTTCTTGTAAATGGGTGGCTGACTAATATAGTTGTCAATAGAAATTTCATATTTTATATTCTAAGCTAATTTAATGATATTATCCTTTGAAGAACTAACCGTGAAAAATTAAATTATGGATATTGTAAAGAAAAAATTATATATATTTTTATTTATAGTGATTAGGATATAAGATGGAGCCATGTAAGTCATCCCAATATAAAAAAAAAAAATATTAATTTATAGAAATTTTTTTATAATATTCATCTAAATCTAGCTTTTTGTATAAAAAATTTCTCGACCTACCAATAATTAATTTTCTTACTCCATCCATGTTAAAATGTGAATCTTATAGCAGTATGTCAATGATTGGATTGAATATATGAACTTAGATAAAGAAAAAAAATTATGTATTATTATATTTAAAAAGAAAAAAAATAAACCCATTTATTAATGGAGCCTTCTAAAAAAAATTATAGTTTTCTTTTGTACGAGTGTTCTATTCAAGAAAATGTGTAGTCTAATTCTTTTCTTTTCCTAAAGAGTTTTTGCCCTTCCTTTTAATAAATAAATAACTAAATTAAATATTAATAATAATTTATTGATAAGAAAATTTACTCATTTATTCATCCGCGTAAAAAGATTCCTCTTTATTTTTAATGAAAAAAATATATGCTATTCCGCGTAGCAATACCAAATTAATATATATTGGTCCCATAATTACCATTCCCTTCTCAGTTCTTTGTATATACCAAATTTGACATTACATAGTGGTTGAGAGATCTCTAGGGATGAGACCCACAGGAACTGCAGGCAATTCTACAGAAATTAGCTCAAGAAGCGTTATTCTGCAATGGAACTCACCACTTCCATATGTTTTTGGAGGTATAGTAATGATGTTGGGACTTATTTCTATTGCATTGGTTATTCTTGCTTGCTTTCATTGCAAGTCATCAAGGGAGCTGTCAAGACACAATAAAGAAGACAAGCCCACAGAAAGTACCACAGGTGCTGTAGTTGCTATGGAGCCTAAAATTGTTGTAATCAATGCTGGTCATGACCACCCCACCCATGTGGCTAAGCCTTCTTCTTTAATTTGCCCTGCTCAACATTTATCTTGAGAGGCCTGTTATAATTAATTAATTAATGAAAAGTTTTTTCTTAAACCAGCTCACATTGTGTATGGACGTTAGGATTCTCTGTTATTAATCACTCAATAATATTCAAAAGAAATTCTTAGACTCGGTTTACGTATTTAGTTAATAGACTAATTAATTAACTTAATAGGCTCATCATATGACTTCAAGATATCAATCTTTTTATAAATTCCAAATTCATCAAAATTATAATTCACTTAGTAAGTATATATATATATGGAAATTTTTTGACTAATATAAAAAATAATAATACATCGAGCAAAAATATATCTGTATTTTTTCGCTAAGTAAAAAATAAACAAAACGTTATATTAGTTAAAATATAATATTATTGTATATAATCGATTTTTTTTTTAAGAAAAAAAAATTCATAAATTTTATTTATTTATTTGTATAAATCATCTGGTATTCGATTACATTAGACGTCCACTATTTCAGATTCCAGCCAGATAGGATTATGTATGGTCAGTAAAACTGAAAAACAAAAACTAGTAGTTTAAATACAAAGACATATGGTCAGCAAAACTGAAAAACAAAAACTAGTAGTTTAAATACAAAGACAAGCAGCAACTTACAATGACCGGAAGATGTTTGATAGAATGCTTGAGAGAAGTGATGTGTTATAAACCTATACAAGAAATGGCCAAATGGGTATTTCAAAGGAGCATTAATTAATTAATTGTTATTGCTATATGATTTACTTTGTTCAAGTAGTTTTACAAGGTTTATATGTGATACACTTAATTTAGACATTTTTATTGTTAATTTCTACAAATTTATTCCTCTATAATGGTATCACTGAAAGTCCCATTAGGAGGAATCATAGGTAAAACAAGTTCTTGCTGAGGTATAACAATATCTAACAAGTAAGAACCAGGAGTTGCCAACATTTCTTGAATTGTTCCTAAGTTCTATTTTCTTTGTCACTTGCGAGGCTGGTATCTTACTGGCTGCTGTAAAATCTAACATGTTTGGAAATGTCTTGGACTCACTAAATCTATCTTCCCAAATAAGAATTTGCTCTCTTGAATTTCCAATAGAAGTTATTAATTTACTGAGAGTATCAATTTATAGATGTTATATTATATGCTGGTAATATTAGAATTTCAATTATAATTTTATTTTCAAAACCTAATTATTGTAAGATATTTGATGCGATATTTTTTTAATTAAAGAACCAGAGAGTTTGAAAATAATAAAGTGAATTGTATTAATTATCAGACGTACAATATAAATATTTACATACAAAAACTTTTATACACGTTGATGTCACTAAAAGATAAATATATAATCATATGTAACAAATGCTAAGAATTAGCTGTAACTTATAACAGATGCTAAAATTTAGCTTAATCAATTTGTGACTAGGCTTTATCCTTATCATTTAGCTCTAACTTATAACAGATGTTAAAGTATAGCTTTATCAGTTTGTGACTTGGCTTTATCCTTATCACTAATAATATAGTTTGGTTTATGATGACATTATGTAGTAATGTGATAAATTGCAAGTGTTTCAACTTTTTTTATGTCCAAGTTGATCGTACACTTGACAAATAAAGCACCCAAAACATGATAATTGCTAGATCATGAGCTCAATAAAGACGAACAATCGTAATGTGAAGATATTGCAAGTTCCCTAGAGGTGGCATTGGTTACAGTTGAAAGATTTTTACTAAATTAAATCATTTTTTTATTTGAAATTTTTTAAATCAAATTAAATTATTATTATAGTTAAATTGTTAGTCATTATTTTAATATAAATTTAAAAAAACCATCTATAAAATATTGGTGATAAAAAAATTTCTAAAAATAATTTAAGGCATAATATAAAATTTATCTTTTTTATTAATTAACATCATAAAAACTTCTCTTTCTTTTCAATAATTAGATTTTATTTATTTATTTTTAATTAATTTTCATGAATGATCATTTTAATAATTATATTTATTTTTTTAGTTAATTTTTATGAATGATCATTTTTTAAATTTTAAATTAATGTTAAGTTAAAAAATATGTGAATTTTTATAAAATAAAATAAAACATATTTAATTATAATAATAGTAAAAAAATAATATATATAAAATTTTGGTTCGATTTGATTTGAAATTGAGAAAAAAATTTAAACTGTAAATCAGACTGAATTTTTAATTTATTTTATTTTTTAAATTAAAATAAGATCGAATAAAATATAAAGTTATCAATTTCAGTTAATTCAATTAATTTGGTCGATTTAATTTTTATCTCTCGAGTTCCTTGTTTACAAAATGCAAAACGCATCTTTAACGCTCTTGAATTTTCTCTTATTATCTATTAAGCTCAAAGATTTATTTGTTTAAACTGAACCTTTTAATTTTTATTTTCACACATAATAAAAAAAAAATCATTTTTATCAGATAGATTAACAGAGAGAGAATTGCTGCAAGACGTGATCTGACTAATAAGACTGACCAAGCAAAATACTACAAAATACCTTAAAAATTAATTTAATAATAATAAAAATTCACCGTATAAACAAAACGACAAATCCATCTTTATCTTTTCTAAAATCAAAATAAATTCATTCTTCTTTTTCCTCAAATTCAAATCCCATAAATCATTCTATCTCTATGCTATTTGTTCTTTATTTATTAATCATCAAATTGTAATCAAGTCCAATTTCAATCAAACCAGCAAAAAATCAATAATCAAAATTTAAAACATACGTTAGTTACTGTTGCTATAATCGATTTTTGTGGGAAGTGACCAAACGAAATTCAACCATCGATTCACATGAGAGTGAAGATCACTGATTGAGTTGCAAGAGAAAAATGATGTGGGAAGATGAGTCATAAAAGAGAGGGGCGAGAAAGGTTGCTGTGTGAGAAACAGTAGCTTTTGCTGTATTAAAAATATAATAGCTTTTATTGCAGTGAGATTTTAGCGTTGAAAAAAAATTTTGTAAAAATTTTTAAAAATTATAATATGATAGTATTTGTTACAATAAATTTAATGATATATTTTTTTTTATAAAATAAAAATTAAATGCATTAAAAAAATGCAGTACAAGTATTAAATTTTAACAGTTCAGATTTAATATATTTTTAATATATATTTTTAAATCCATTTGATTTTTATTTTATATAAAAAATATATCATTAAAATCATTACAACGAATATTATCATATTATAAATTTTAAAAAAATTTATAAAATTATTTTAAATACTAAAACTTTACCAAAATAAAAGCTATTGTATTTTTTGCACATCAACCCCTCTCTACCCCAAAATGGAAAAGCTATTCAGAAAAAGAATTAGTTTGTAAGAAGAAGAAATATCATTATCTTTTGTTGATTTATAGTTCTTTTGTAGTTTGAAGATAATTTTGATGGGTTAATTTTCTTTATGGTCTTTGAACTTATAACTAACGTATATTATGGTATTTAAATTCACTTTTGTTATAAAATTGTCATCCAATTTTAGCTAACGGTCACTTGAATATCATTATAGCATTTTTCCGTTAGTAATACTAACGATAAGGCCATATAATACATCACATCACATCACTATTTTTTAAAGGGTTAATTATTATTTTTTTCTTATAAAATGACCTATTACAATAAGTTTCTCCCGATTTTTCAAAAATATACTAACTCTCTCTTGACAAATGTCATAATATATAACTAAACATTTCCGTTCAATTTTACCATTAGTCAACTTTACAAAGATTGTAAAAAGATAGAAATGTATTTACCCTTTATTTTTAATTAACTACATTCTATTTTTTGCTTAAAATTTTTTTTTTAAGGTTAATTTTTTTTTCATATTTTTGACAAATGTTAAAATAAAAAATAAACAAAAATATTTTTTATTTGTTATTTTTTATTTTAAAAAAATAATTTAAGAAGAAATTAAATTATTTCTTCTTAAATTTTTTAATATAAATAAAAAATTCATTTTCATATTTTTGACAAATTTAAAAATAAAAAGTTAAAAATATTTTTTAAAAAATATTTTTATTTTTTATTTTCAAATTTTTATTTTTTAAAAAATAAAATAAAAATATTTTTAAAAAAATATTTTTACTTTCAAATTTGTCAAAAGTATGAAAATATATTTTTTAACCCTAAAAAAATTAAGTAAAAATAGAATGTAATTAATTAAAATTAAAGAGTAAAGGCATTTCTGTCTTTTTACTGCTCTTGTAGGATTGACTAATGGTAAAATTGGACGAAAGGGTTTAATAATATATTGTGACATTCATCAGAGGGAAGTTAGTATATTTTTGAAAGGTCAGGAGAGATTTAGTATATTTGGTCATTCCAAAGGGAAAAATAGTAATTAACCTTTTTTTAAACTATAAAATACCAGCTCAACAGTTTTATAAGAAGATTCTCTCTCATCACGTGAGATAATATCCTAAACCCTCTCTCCTTTTTTTCTACCCAAACTCTGACATTGAAACAACATAATCTCTTTATCAAAAGCTCTTTCTCTATTGTTGCCAATTGCAATCACTAAACCAAAACAGTAAACACTCACCGGCAAATCAAAACTGATAACGCCGATATTCCTCTCGTTGCTTCGCTGGACCATGAACTACCACGCAGCACAAGCATTATTTTCGCTGGACACGGTTGCAAATCATATTACACTTTTGATATCTTCACTTTCCCTACACTTGGCCCACCTACCCCTGCCAAAAAGCTCTAAGTCATGGAAGGTAAATCGTTCAATTTCAACAGTCACTTCCCTCCTTCATCTCTCTTTTCTCTCTTGCCCAACAAAACCCTAATATCAGGTTGCCCACAAAATTCAGAACCTGTAAGCCTCATATTAGTTACAGAGCAAATTGAGATCTACCTTTGAAAAGCCTAGATGAATCTCCTCTATTAAATTCTCTTATGGCAGCGATAAAAAGTTCGCAAGCTAACCAACAGAAGCATCCCAATTGTCTATTTTGGATGATCCAATTGTAAGTCGAGTATTTAAAGGGACTGGGTTATAGAGTTGCAATATTAAGTTAACTGACGCCGCAAATTAGGAAATTTTCCCAGACTTGTACCAACCTATTTTTCTTTGTAATCTGACAGATTCTGATCTAGTCCCAGTTTAAGCTTCCAATTTAATAGGCGGGAGGATAGGGATGACAACTATAGGAAAATTTGTGAGGCTTTAGTTGGAAGAAATGGGAAAGGGAAAAACCTATTACTTCTTATTGTTTGTGCTTGTAATGCTTGCTAAGCAAGATTGCTAGGTTAAGAGTGATTTCTATTGAAAAATATATTATTGAATTTGTTGGCCAAGGAGGGAAAGATAGAGAAAAGAAGGGTTTAAAGTTTGAAGATTCACAACATGAATGAAGCAATGTTCAAGTTTGTGTATTGTTTTGAATTTTGGAGAATTAAAGGCTTTGGTAGGTGAAAATGAGTCCAACAATAAGGCTTTGAGTTTTTTGGTTTCCATTTAATAGGTCTATTGGAGGGTTTTAGAGATAAGTTATGGTTGATGGGCATTGTAGCTACAAAGAGGAAGAGAGAGCTTTGAGAGACATCCCCCACGCAAAGAGAGAATGAGGGAGTTATAGGGCTGCTGAGCTTGCATTTTTTAAGTTAAAATGTTGATGTATTGCTCCAAATCAGCTTGTCGTTAGTATTACTAACGAAAAATACTATAATGATATTCAAGTGATTGTTAGCTAAAATTGGATGATAATTTTATAACAAAAGTGAATTTAAGGACAACGATATGCGTTAATCATAAGTTCAAGGACGATGATGCTAATTTTGATAGTTTGTAGTTTTTTTTGGGTTTTAAAGTGAGAATTGATGGAGGAAAATATTGGATCTTGTTTAATTATGAAAAATAAAGTTTGTTTTCTAGAAAATCAGCGTTTGATATTTATTTATAAAAATTTTCCAAATAAAAAAATTGAACTCCAATTTTTAAGTTTTCTAAAATTATACTAATCTATGAAAAATTACTATAATATGTTTGTTAGGGAAGATTTAGAGCTATAAGCGTAGTGATAAGAAAAGAAAAACAACACAAATAAATTTAACTTGGTTCTATCTTTTAATAAATTTACATCCACTGTCCCTCGAGGGGATATATATAAACATATTATAATTTTTGAATGAATAAAATTATAAACCCTCTCTCAATATTTTCAATCATCACAAATGCACCATACCCACGTACTTTCATACTCACCACATACCACTTAACATTGGGCTAATGTCCTCTTCAATTAATTATTGGCAAGAATAAAAAAATACTCTCCTATAATAATCTTATTTATAATGTTATCCACTATAAAAAAAGGATCATCACCCAAATATGAATAATATTGAAATGGGAATTCTATTCTACAAATAAAATAATTCTTCATTCAATTGAAAAATATTTCTCACACACAAAATAAAAAAAGACATTATTTCAAGTCCCATTAAAATTTTGAGTCATAATCCTAACAATCTCCATATTGACTTAAAATTTTTCAGTCATGCAGCCTTGTAATCTTTAACAATCTTTACATTGTTTAAAAATTTAATAATCATGCGATCTTTAAATATTCAAAATCTTCAATCATCAAATCTCCATTTAAGAGTTCCATCTCAATCAAAGGACTCATGATATCACATCATCTTTATTATCATCTTCACCAATTTGCAGCTTGTTCTTCATATTCTCATTTTGTAGCTTCTTCAAATTTTTCAAGTTTTCAAACTTCAATTTTGAACAATATTTTTATGTATGACCAAACAATTATTAGATGACTTTCAATTAAGATATCTGCACTCTTCATCATCCTTTCAATTGATAAAAAAAATCTAAACTTAGTTTTTTTTTCCTTTTTTAAAATAATTCTCGAATCTTAGAAAAAGAGCTAACAGCTCTAATTCCACTTGTTTGATAAAATTTAGAATTATAAGTGTAGCAATAAAAAAAGAGAAAATAATACAAACCAAATTAAACATGATTCGATCTTTCAATATATATATATATCTATAGTCCCTCGATGGGATAATTTACTATATTAATATATTATAATTATTATAATTTTTAAATAAATAAAATTATAAATATTTTTACAATATTTTTAATCATCACAAAGATAATCTATCTATATATTTTGAGACTATCATACACAACACAATATTGGGCCAATACCCAATTCAATCAACAATTATGTAAGAGCAAAAAAACCTCTTTATAATATTTCTTATTTATAATGTTATCCATTATCGATATTAACTTAATAAAAATTTTCATCTAAATAAAAATAATATTAAAATATAAATTTTACTTTATAAAAAAATAATAATCTACTCAATTAAAAAATATTTTTCACATATAAAACAAGAAAAAATTTCTTCAAAATATCATTAGAATTTTCAACAATAATCCTAAAAATATTTTATAACTTTTCCTTTATACTATGCAAATTGGAAAACATGCTATTTTCCATTATTCGATGCCTTAATGCTCTCTTCGAATTCCACCATTGACTAAAAAGAATTTCGAATTCAGTTTAGCGGTGGTCCACATTTAAACTAGTAATTATTATTTTTTTTTATTAATGACATATAAACATATATATTTTTAAAATAATAATTTAAATTAGAGTTAAATCTTGTATTAAAAGTTGTTCTCCATATTTTTTATTCAACAATTTACTCATCACTGTATACACTGCACTAATTTTGCAATCACATTTGTTGAGATATAAAGATCTTATATTAAAAAAGTAATGAAATTATAAAAAAAAAATATAGACTTAAATTATAATAAATTAATAGTTAGTTATAATATTGAATTTTAATTAGACATTAAATTTTTCTTAAAGTTAATATTATTTTTTATAAGTTTAACCTTCTCTAATTTACCTTTTAAATTTATTATCGAAAATTTAATATCATTTTATATAATTTTATAATAAATTATGATATAGATTTTATGTTAGGTTTTCAAATATCATATTTTTTAATTTTATAATAATTTTCATAATACTTTTTAGATTTGAAATATGTATAATTTTAGAATAAAAAATGTCTAATTTGAGCTATAAGATTGCAAAACTATTTATATATTATATATAATTTATTAGTATTTTTAATAAAATATTTTTTATTCAGTGAAAAGAAGTTTACTAAAAATGAGAAAGAAAGCCTGAGAGTTGGAAAATTAGGTAAAATAAATATAAATTTCAGATTTCTAATTTTTCACTTAGAAAAGGAAAAATTGGAAAATTTAGAAGTGGAGAAGAAAACTAGAAAATGTAAATAGAAAATATTTTTTATAACTAAATACAATCTTTATTTTTTAATTTTTCAAGTGTATTTGATTTTGGTGAAGCAGAAAAAGAATTTGAAGATAATTTTAATGGTTTATGAGATTTTTTTGGGGCTTTAAAGAGAGAACTGATGGAGGAAAGTTTTGGGTTTGGGGGTTTTTTGGGTTTTGTGTTAAATGATTTCTGAGATTTGATATTGGGGAAGAAGAAGAAAGATTTGATCTTGATTTTCTAAAAAGGTAAAAAAGGGTTTGTTGTGATGTTTATATGGTGACATTTTTGTTTTTTATTTTATTAAGTTAATTTGAAGGCATTTTTCTAATAAACTACATACAGGTATTTAGATTTATTTATAATATATATAATATATATGAAATACTATTTTAAAATTTAAAAAATATTAAATAATTTTATAAATATTTAAATGAATGATTTAAAATATCATTTTTAATTTTAAAAAAAAAATTAAACAAGTTAGCTTTTTAATAAACGATATTTTTAAAATTTTATTTTTAAAATAGAGTTTTTATCCAAATATCTTCTTAGTCAATATTATTAATTATAGTCATGTTTTGTAATAATCTTCAAACTATTTTAATTCACATATTTCTCAATTTATTGAATGAACTTAAAAAATTCTATAATATGTATAAAAATAAAAGTTAAAAACTCAATATATATATATACATATATATATATAAAAAAATTAAGAGTTGGATAGAGAAATAAAAAAAATTTAAGAATTTTAAAATACATTTTATCTTATAAAAATATAGACTTATTCATGATGGTGTATGGGTTTAGAAAATATTAAATTTTGAAAAAGCTTGACTTGTTCAACCCGTAATTTATTTTATAATTATGGTTATAGTCCCGTGACACATAAATAATAAATAATAAATTCAATTTTTTTTTATAAATAATATTTTACAAATTAAAGAGTTTACAATAATTGTAATTTTGTAAAAGTTACTATTTAATTATTATTATTATCACCATTTCAAATAATAAATTAAAATATCAGTATTTAAATTTCACAATAAAATTAATATTAAAAAAAATAAATCATATTATAATAAAACTCAAATACTTCTTTTTTTAGTTAAAAACTCATATTTTAATATCAAATATATTAAACTTATCTTATTTGTAATAAAGTATATTAATTAATATTAAATTATTAAAAATAAGTAAATTTATTCAACTAATTAATTAAACTAATTTATTCAACTAATTAATTAAACTTTTCTTTGATTAGACTATCATTTAGCACCACCTTATTTAGAAAGGCTTACAAATTTAAACCAGCCAAATAAAAACATTTTTTTTATAAAATTAAGTTATAAATAAAATAATTTATATAATTATTTTTAAAAATATTTAATTTAAAATATTAAAATATTTAATATATATTATTATTATTAGGAATTTTTTTAAAAATATCCAAAAAAATAAAAAATATTTTATTTTTATTGTTAAAAAAAAAATTCAAAAATACTACGTACCTAAAAAATATTTTTTAAAAAATATTACATATTTAAAAATATTTTTTTAAAAATATGATATATATCAAATATATACTAAATAAATATTACATATATATCAAATATATACTTAAAAAACAGTAAAAAAAAAAAAAAATCAACTTTAAAATTAAAAAATAGTATATTTGTTTAATATTTTCTTCTTCTTATTAATATTATGAACATGGATTACAAAATTGAATTGGGTTTTATTTACAAACAATACAATCACACATTCCTGATTTAGGGCTCTAAATTTTTTAGGGCTCAGATCCCTATCCGAGGCCTCAAAATTCAAGGCAATGTCTTGCTCCACGATCATGGAGGAAGCCCGCCATTGGGCTTGCGGCGGAGTGAAACTGAGATTGCATGGGCCAATCAACTCTAAGTACATCTGAGCGTCGAAATCAACTTAAGTACAGGGGGTCAATTTGTAGCGTCGAAATCTAAGTCAATTATTTTGGTTTGTGTATTATCTTTCCACAAAAACACGACTACTCCTGCAAATATCCTCTCAACATTTCTCCATTATTACTTTGTTTCTCTGTGTTTATGTAATTTCTGAAGAATTCCTTCAAAAAGAGCTAAATGGGTTTTTTAGGTTTGGTCAATTGGGAGTCCGAATCTCACCCAGTTGCCATTGACTTCACGGCCGTTCCTTTCTTCGCTCTCTTCTTCCCTTCAGTCAGGCTTTTTCTTGATACATGCGTTTTTGAGGTATCCTTTACTGTTCTGTTCTTCGTTGCTTGTAATTTGATCTTATTATTGGGTAAATGCTAAAATCAAAGGAGAGTTAACTTGATTTGACATAGCTGTTCATTTTTGTTGCAGCCTTTAGCCAGAAGATTGATTTTTGGGAAGGAATCACAGGATGTAGTTAAACATGCAGAGAGAAAGAAAATTAATAAATTCAAGGAGTCAGCTTGGAAATATGTTTATTTTCTTTCTGCAGAGCTTTTGGCTCTCTCTGTCTCATATCACGAGCCCTGGTTCACTAATACCAAGTATTTTTGGGTGGGACCTGGAGATCAAATTTGGCCTGATCTGAAACTTAAGTGAGATCATTAACTTATCAAACACTTAACTTGCTATATACAGATAGCTGTATTATATTTAATGTTCAATTTTTTGCATTCATTCTTGATGTCAGAGTTATAGATGTGTGGGTTAGCTAACTTGCTATTTTCATGGTGGTCAGGTTGAAACTGAAGGCACTTTATATGTATGCTGCTGGATTCTATACGTACTCCATATTTGCTTTGATTTTCTGGGAAACAAGACGTAAGGACTTCGTGATTTCCATGGCTCATCACGTGTCAACTATGATTCTCCTTGTCTTATCTTACATGTTAAGGTCAGGTTGGAAGGGATGCAACTTCAAGTTTGGTTTCATTCTGCCCAATGTTACAAAGAATTGGCTTCTGTATTGATTAAAAACTAAATAAATAAATGTATAGATGAAATAAAACCCAGAAAATAGACAAGAAAAAAAAAATAGCACGAGGGGTTGCTTCATTGCAGGCACATGTATATGTGCGTGTATTTTTAAGAAATATTTTTGAAAAGAAAACTATAAGGTATTTGCTAGAAATTATTTAAAGAATTATCCCTCATACTTTCATGCTAGGAAAGAGCATGAGATGTCGTATTATTTTGATCTCATTATGAGGAGTGAAGATGGCTTGCTAAATATATTTGACAATGTGCTGCCTGTCACAGATTTGCTCGTGTTGGCTCGATTGTTTTAGCCCTGCATGATGCAACTGATGGGTTCCTAGAAGTTGCAAAAATGTTCCGATATAGCGGCTATGAATGGATTGCTAGCATTTTTTTCGTTTTGTTTGTTCTCAATTGGACGATACTTCGCATCATCTACTATCCTTTCTGGGTACTTCGAAGTACAAGGTAACTCACATTCTACATGATAAGAATTTGTCAATGGTTGTTGGATTTTCAATATATGTGATGCATTCCTTGCAACGGCTTACAAGCATTGGAACAATTAATTGCTCACATTGTGTACTGAGACACATTTTTTCCCAATAGTTTTGAGTTTTTTTTTGAGAATCTACGTTTGTTGCT
The DNA here is from genome assembly GCA_948193065.1 of Aleurites moluccanus. Classification (NCBI taxonomy): domain Eukaryota; kingdom Viridiplantae; phylum Streptophyta; class Magnoliopsida; order Malpighiales; family Euphorbiaceae; genus Aleurites; species Aleurites moluccanus. Next base: position 19,589 of record CANXYC010835932.1, read on the forward strand.
CATAGTCTGTAGATGCTGGTCCAACATTTCTTTTTTCAAGCTAGTGCCTTTGCAGGATTTGCAGTTTTTCCTTTGCATTTTACAGTTTAGGTGAGCCTGGTTGTTGTTCTACCTCCTGCATGTTGGTATGGCTGGTGCATGACCAATTCTTCTTGGTGTTTTATATATTAGTGTGCTGAGCAAGCCATTTGGTGTTATTTTACAGCTTTATTTCATGCTGTGATGTCTGACGAGTGATGACCATCATGGCATTATTTCTGGTTCTGCTTTTCTTGTTGCATGCTTGCTCTTATACTTAGCATAACTACCTCCAATTCTTTGGTTTCTTGATTTCATTGACTGTAGCGGCACATTTTATATTATCATGTTCATTCTCTTGTCCTGTCTTCATCTCAATAAAAAATTAAGATATTTTTCCTTGTTTTCAGTAATCCTTTTTGTTCTGTTTTCAAAACTGTTCCTTGTCATTAGACTAAATACATTCTTCATTCATCCTCTTTAACTAGTGGATTGTTACAACAAAGTATGAATTTTCGAGCCACTTCTGGTGGCAGCTAAATATCAGCTCAATTTCCATTAACTTCATATTTCTTGGTTAGCTCGTCAAACTTTTTGACATTCCGGATATCAAATATGGAACTCATTGGAAAAATCTTAACTACTATCTAAAGAATGATGGGAATATTAAATCTCTCCTTTTGCATGTTTCTAACCTATCTATGAACTTAGAAGCTATGGACCAGCAGCTAACTAAAGAAGATGTCCCTCATTGGTTGTATTGTAGGAGGCCAAGTACTGAATATAACTTGCCTGCTTTTTCAAACTTACAATTGGTATTCAAACTGTTCAGAAAACAATACATTTATGGATGAGCTTTGCACAAATAATTTTTCCTGTCTTAGGGACCTGAGAATTGAAATTTGCACTATTTAAAATTGTATTTGAATTTTTCTTTTGTTTTCTGTGATGCCTTGACCACTACTAGCCATCTCACTGTTGTAGGTGCAATTTATGCTATTTTCTGGTGGAAAATTATTCACAGACAATTACTTATTTTTAACCAAAAAGCATATATTTCAAAGTTGTCCCCTATGATAATGAATCCCAGGTCTGAGTTGCAAAACTTTTCTTTTGTTGCTTGTTGAGACATTCACAACTTGCACATCATGAATGCCATGTATAATTTTCACCTAAATGTATAACCCCTTTACTCTTAACTGCTCCTATTTCTATCACAGAGCAAAATGTATACTCCACCTACTGCTTGTCCGAGAACAGCCATAAAAGGTTTTACACTTAGGTTCTAATTTGTTCTTTCTTCAAAAGCCCAATTCAATAGTTATTAATTTTAGTTGAGTAGAAAAATAGAAGTGCCCTGTGGCCCCTGCCCTCTCCTCCCCATGCGAAAAATAATGATGTTGATGATGCATAAGTAATGGAAGAAGAATAAGTATGATCAAATAAAGTATCCATTAGCTGCCCAACTGCCTCTTAGCATGTTTCTACCCGTAACAAATGGTTGACTAGAGTAACAACTCTTTGTTCTCTATTTTCTATTCTCTCTTCTTCTTCTTTGATAATGCCTGGTTTTTTCTGGTTTTCTTTTTTCTTTTCTTTATTGACAGCTATGAAGTGCTTTTGACCTTGGACATGGAGAAGTTCATGGTAGATGGACCCTTGTATTATTATCTCTTCAACACACTTCTATTCATCATAGTTGTTTTTAACATATATTGGTGGATATTGATGATTCGCATGGTTGTGGAACAAATCCGGGCAGGAGGCCGAGTCAGTGATGATGTTCGATCAGGTATGGGACATGATTTCCAAATATGAATCTTTAGTGCACTTGTTCTTGGGCACAAGCACAAACCAGGGGAATAAAGATGAAAATGAAATTAAAATGGTGGATTGAATTTTTAGCATTAGTATTCAGCAACTTTAGGGAAACACAAAGGTGCTCTAATATGTCAAATTAGTACATCAATTTTACTATTTTTTTTTTCTTTATTCCATTCAATCAAATTTAACTTTCAGGAAGGCCTACATGTATAGAAATTTCCTACTTCTTGTAGTTCTCTAATAGCATCCTACACTTAAAGCTTTGTTAATGCCAACTCAACTCATTTTGTCTTGTGTCCTTATTTTCCTTTTAGTTTGACCAAAAGTTGCAATAAAACTTTTAGGTTATATTTGGCATGAGTTGAGTAATACGGGGATGAAATGAGAGACGAGTTGTCTTTTTGGTTTTGTCTATGAAACAATGATAAATGTTAAGTCTCCATACATAATAAATATGTCTATAAGCTTAGAAGTTGTTGTAAAAAAATGGGAACCTTTTACTTTTGTTGATAATCATGTTTGGCACTTTTCTGCTGAGCTATTGGCTTCCCTAGTAATGACCCAGAAGCAATTAGCATCATCACCAGAAAGGGAATGCCAAATTACAATATGATAGAGCACAAATGGGAGGCTAGATTTAACTTAGGTTGATGTTAACAACCTTTAATTTTTAAGGTCTCCTCGTTCCTAAGTGGAGATCCCTACTGTAAAGACTTAAAATCTCTATCAAGAAGTCTCAAGTTTGAATCCTGGGTTTGGTGGGATGGGTTTACGGGAAAGGGAAAACTACCTAATTGTATGGCTCATCATTTAAAATTCTGATATACCAAAAAAAAAATGTTTAAGGTCTACAAAATCACATTGAAGTTGTGGTTGTGCAGATGTTCCTTTCTAGTTTTTTCTTTTAAGTGGTTAGTGCTAAAATTTGAGCACAAGGCACCAAATCATATCATCTTATCATTTACTAGATATTGAACTCAGATTTGTGGTTGGCTGCAATATTTTGTGGTATGTACAATACAATAAAAAATGTTATGCTTTATCTGTAAGCGGCTTATTTGACACTACACTCAATTTTCAGTGTGCGCTTCGGCACTTTTAACCTAGCTTACCACAGGCTGGGTAGGGAACAGGAGTCGCCACTCAGTAAAACCAAGACACTGGTCAGAGATCAGGTGAGCTAGGAGGTCCCTTGTAGTGCCCAACCCCCATAGCAAACCTTAATCCCTAGAGATTTGGGTTCAAGAGTTGGATCCTACTTCTGTGGTCTGTCGAGGATGATAAGCCAATATTTCCACATTGATTTCAAAAAGGGTTTTGATGCATTTGCAGTAATTTAACAAGAAGACGTACAAAAACAAGTATTTAAAAGCAGTAATGTAAATAAGGGTTTTCAAATCACCCCACATCCTAACAATTAATATAAATTACATTCAAACAGAGTTTATGGGCAGCTTATCATCAATCTCAAGTCAATTCTGAGCCTCCGGGGTCTGTCTGGGCATCGGGACTGCATCGGACCTGCCAAAACCACACAAAACAAACAAGAGAGCTGATGGACAGGCGTCCTACTGTAGGATGCCCGTCCTGCGATTCCTTCTCTTCCACTTCATCAGTTCTTTGATTTTTTAGACAATAAACCCCAAAATCCAACAGTTCAATTCAATATTTCAACATTTCTCACTATATTTCTAAGCAATCATTTATCATTATTAAGATCAAAAAAACATTTAAAAACTATTCATAAGCATGCAATCATCAAGATCAGTGAACATTCATAGGCCATTAATCTAAGACATTCACACAAACTAAAACCTAAGAATCCATAATCTAAGAATCAATTAAGGAAACTGACCTAATCATGCATAATCTAACCTAAACAAAACAATTAAAAACAGGAAACTGAAGAGAAAAGGGAGAGGAACCCCTAAGAAATTACCTCGTTCATTGTTGACCACAAAAATGAACCTCTAAGCAAAAAAGAACTAAAAAATATACTGTGGAAATCCGATTACAAGATTTTAGTTGAACAACAGTTCACTTGTCAAGCCTTTTTCTCAAAAATCTAGTGTGGAAAATGGGAGCTGAGGCAGCTTATTTATAGGCCTTCAGGAGCCAAAAAGTGGGGGGAAATTTTCCCCCAAAAACTTTCATTTATTCAAAGCAAAACAGAATCATTTGATGCTTTGAAAATCAGATAAGGGGAGCCTACTTGTGGGTGGGGCGTTCTGAGCTTGGACGCCCTTGTGGAGGGGAGTTTTACCTCAAGATGCATCTGAGGCTTAACAAATAGAGGAGTAGGGGCGTCCTGGGCTAGGACACCCCTGGAGACGGGCGTTCTGACTCAAAACGCCCCTCCTCCAGGCCTTCCTCCTTTCTTCTATTTCCCTTTTGCTTTGTTTCTTCAAATTTGGTTCTCTTGTTCTCATTCTCCAAGGATATTTAAGTTTTTTGCTTGAGTACTCATTGTTTGTAGCCCACAATGTGTTAGCTATCATCATTGGGGTTTCATGGATCAAAATACAGTGTCTACACTATGCTTCAAGTCCACCAATTGAAATATCTGTATCAAGAAGTTGACGTGTAGAAATAATATATTATTATCACATAACAGTGACAAAATTATCTAATTCCAATTATTACCTTTGTAATTTTTAACCCTATGTTCATTTGTTGTTTTATTAAGTATAAACTGGTAGAAATGCTATAGGAACTCTACTGGCGACTATAGATTATAATGATAATCCTGGCAGGAGAGGCTTTCTTTGGTGACTTAACTTGAATGCTATTTATATTCCATAAGTTCAGGAAAATTATATCAATTCAACAATTGTATTTCCAACTTATTTATTTATTTATTTATTGAACATGAGAGAACTATAAGTCATGCTTTCATAGAGGATATTAATCTTTTGTTGATCGATTTCCAAGCCAATTTCATAATTTGGAGGATATTAGCCATTGTTTGTTGCATTAACCCTATGCAACATATATTTTCTTGCTCCTTAACATTCTTTATTTGGAAGAAAAAGAAATTTTCCAAATTAATTTTACTACAATGCATTTTTTTTTTTTAATTTTCATCCCATAAGCAACACATGACTAAGTCCGATAGGTATGATTTTCGATGAAAAGAGAACTTGCATGAAAGACTTTGTTGTCTAAGTTCTATCTTTGTTTGTGCAGATTCTGAAGCTGAAGATGAGCATGATGATTGAGCCTCAAACAATAGCCTAACAAAAACTCTTTTGAAGGTAAAACCGAAAGGAGAGTTATAATTTCACGATTTGAATACAAGTATTTTGCTTAAATGTTCCATGTTTTCTCCTTTCTCATATTAGATGTATGTTGTCTTGTTCTCATGCAGATGCACTATTATAAGAACATGCTCAACTGTGTTCATGCTCTCGTTTCTGTGTGTAAGCTGTATAGTGCAAGTTACTTTTGATGATAACTAAGTATGATGATTGAAATGTATTTGTGTATTATAATTCTGGGATAGATAGGAGGTTGGGTAGAAATAGTAATTGGCAGAGAAACTTGATTTGTGGTTCAAGATTTGGCCAATGTAAAATGTTGCCTTGGCTTCTGTTCTGGCTTCATAGGTCGTGACAATTTTTTACTGTGGAACTCTTCAAATTTTGAAAATAAATTCATTTTTAGAGATTTTGAACATTTCTTATTTGCTTTCATGCTTCTTCCCAGTCCCACCTTTAACTTTTATATATGACCTTGTTATCAAATATGTTTTTGATCAGATGTAATTTCTTTAGTAGTATCTGCATCAGATACCACCATTCATATTGTGCACAGGTGATAAATATTGTTGAGAACTCTGTAAAGTTGTGAAATGTGAACATAGATTTTGTTCACAAGCACAAGTAAGAAGGAATAAAAAATAGAAAGGCTGTGAGAGGAGTGATAGTCGTAAGAAGCTAAAATGTTATCTAGGGTGAGGAGGGATAGAATAGCTAGGATTCACATATGTTGCTTAGGCAAGGAAATATTCCAATTGAATATGTAAGATGGTAAAGAAACAATATAGTCAGTTGGATCTTTTATAGAGAGAGAGAAAGAGAGAGGGGTGGGAAGCAGGGTGTTATTCATCGTAAGAGTGTTCAGAGATGCAAATGAGCCAAAAGAGTTTATGGAGAGATGGATATGTGGAAACTACTTGATAAAATAGTCTCTTGTCAATATGGATGAATAAATGGAAAGGTTCCATGTGTTGTCAAGGAGATGCAGCTAATGTTTGAGACTACGAGGTTAAATGAAAGAGTCTGGTTAACAAGCCCACCCTCTAAGTTTCTAGGACTATTTTAAAACCTCCCATTAATCTATAATTAACTTTGAGATCCTGCCTCTAATTTTTTTTTTACTTAATTTCATATGCAACCAAAATTTCAGTCTCCATACTTGGATATCTCATTAATCAACCTTCAAATAAGTGATATTGCAAATGATGTAAAACAAATGATCGACTAAAATTGTGAGGAAAATAATGATTTTTGGGGTTGTAGAAATCCAATTTATTTGCATACTCATAACATGATATTTAGAAAAATGCATGAATAATATTAAAGGCGAGGGGAAATGCACACTAGAAAGTTGGTGCTGATCCTTCTGATCATGGCACTGATACTCAGTACATGAACTGTATTCCATTAGATCCAAACACTCGTCAACATCCTCATCACAAATAAATCCACTATTATCAAGATCAAGCAGGAGCCAAGAATCTGTTTCATCTTCTTCTAATTCCTCTATATTCTTGTTGGCCGCTACTTCTTTTTCTGTGTCTAGCTCTTCCAGGTGCCCAGTTGAGTATGTGTTCACCACAGAATGTATTGGGCGCGCCAATGGATTGACGAATTGTATTCCAATATCACAGTTGATGCACAGGTTTGCTGCAGCAGCTTGACAAGTAAAAGCTGCTGGAGCATTTTCTCATGCAGTGGAAACCCAGACATGCTGATGTTGCAAATCAGGGGATTTGCCACCTGGATACACTCATCCCAACTAGGACAGAGGTAAGCTGAGTCAGTATGGCAGTTGAGTGTGCAGGGCACTGCACGACAAGCATCACAACTACGAGCCCAGTTGCTAGGATATCCATCTCCACCCAAATTCATTTGCAACATATTTGTTTTACAAGATAATTGCCATATCTGAATCCTATTCTAGGAGAATAATTTCTTTAGAAAGGGGAAGGAGTGTAGTAGTAGAGGATGGTGGAGTGGCTACTGTAAGTAAGCAAGGAACAGAGAGAGAATCCAAGAAGTGTAGTTTTTTTTTTTTTTTTTTGGGAATTTGAAATGGCTATTAGAGACTGGTTCTTGATCTTGTTTTACTGTGCTTCAGATAAGGCTACGAGTTGGGTTCACTCTGCGCTTTCTTTAGAATCTATTGATACAACGAGAGAAAGTGTGCTTATTAAAAATTGACCCAGAAAATGCTATGGTTGCAGCTGTTTATTGTCTTTGCTGTTACAGGCTAATATATTATTTGCGGAAAAATTTGGAGCACGAGAGATGAAAACAATCTGGCATAGCATCTTATAGAAAGGCAAGCAAAGGTAATCATTCTTGTGGCTGAAAAGCTCAGAGGTGGTGTGAGCTAAGGTGAAGTTTCCTTTCCCATACCCACTAGATTCTCTTTTAGATTGGTTCTGAAATTGACTTTCACTCTAGTGGGCGTGAATGGTTAAAAGCCATGATTTATTCATGCACTAGGCATGAAGTGAATTTCCCATTATTTGAAGTTTTAGGTGTAATGTACAACTGATGATCAGTGTTAAATCTAAATTTCAAAATGAATACAAAGCAAATCCAGTCTTCTAGGGACAAAGTTCTAAAGGTTGTCTTGCTCCAAGTTATTTCAGAAATAACTTTTTAGCTTCTTCAGCATATGGTGAGCTCTTTTTACCGTAGGAAGTGTTAGGAAATGAGGTTGCGTGTAGCTTTTTTTTTTTTTTTTTTGTAGTTCATCCAGAGCCACTAAACTAATCATTAAAACTTGGTTTAAAATTGCTACTAGTTCATTAAAATCAACCTCAAGGTTAGTGCAAGTCGATTTGTTGCTGACCACATTGATCAAGGTACAAAATTTGAGGTTAAATTATAAGGAAATAATATTGTTCGTGAATCGAATTTCACTCTTAAGTTCCATTCAAGGTACAAATTTTGAAGTTAAATTATAAGTTTAGATTGGATCTGACTTGGGTTAAACTCGTGTCCAGGCACTGGCAGGAAGGTTTTGGTGCTTTTCATGTAACCGGATTGTGTGGTCCCTGAATATAGGTGTCCGATCCTTATGGACTAATTGGAAAGGTACAACCAGTAAGTTTAGAATGGGGAGAAAAAGATTTTGATTCTTTTGTTCCAGGAGGATAGCCTCTCATCATATTGCAGCGGGGACATTGGGCATATTAGCGGGCTTATTCCATCTTAGTGTCCGAGCTGAATTTGAACAAGTGTAGATATATTGCCAACAAATGTACAGTCCGTACCCATTAACCGCTCAAGCATCGACCCAATTAGAGACTCATAGATCAGTTTCGACTTGGCTCAGAACCAATTCCAGCTATTTCAGACATAATCTCTCCCTCTTCCAAGTAGAGTTGGAACTGATGAACTAGTCGGATTGAACCAAAATTGAAAAAGGAAAGTGAAAATTTAACATTTTTTTTTTCAGTCAAAATAGGCTAGAAATCTAAAAATTTTTATGGGTAGGAACCGGAGACCAAAACAGTTTAATTCTTGGTTCACCCATTGTCGGAATCCAGGCATATGATGAGTCGAACCCAAATCTTAGAATGAGCTTACAAGAAAAGGTATCTTTCTCCTATGTGCATTTTCTAATCTGGACATGAATAATCTCTATTTTATAACTGTGCAAAGTGAATTTAAGTTAACTTTTCATTAAAAAAATAATATTAAACCCTAAAATCATTGATTTCATTGTAATAAAATGGATTTGATTTGCATGTATAAGTTCAAGTTCAGTGATCAATTTAAAATTAGTGATAGAATCAATACTGATTGGTAAAATTACATTTTGTTGCTCTGCTGTTGATTTTTTTATTTTTAATCGGCAGTAGTTTCTTTTTTTTTTCTTTTTAAATATTTCTATCCAATAAATGCAAAAGTATTTTGTTCTTTTAAATTATTTATGTCTTTTAGTTTATTTAATATTTTTAAATTTAGTCTTCATATTCAAACAAAAAAGCTTGTTTAAAAGTATAAAAATGATCGATTTAAGATTTAATAGTCACTAAACATGACACGCTTTCTATCGAATTATCAGTTTTAATACACTATCAATATTATTAAAAAATATTTAAAAAATTCAAGTTATTTCATTGTATTTTTTATGTATTTTTTATTTTTATTTTCAAATTAGTATATATTATTTTTAATTATAAATAAAGATTATGATATTTCTTAAAAATAAATTTAGGGATTATTCAATGATAGAAAGAAAATAATTTTCCCTTCTTGGATCCACCATTGAATATTGATGAAAATAGAAAATTTGATTTTGGAAATAACAGTGACCCCTGCGATTTTATGTTGCCTCTTATCTTATGCCTACCATCTCTAAATTACCATCTCTACATGTACAAAGCCTATTTGATATTAAAATTAAAATTATTTTTCCAAAATATATAATTTTAAATGCTGAAAAAAAAACTTTGAGTTATTTTAATTAGAGGTGATATCGGTTTGATTTGATCGATTTGAAGAATTTTTATCAAATTAAATTAATATTTTCAGTTTGAAAATTTTTAAATCAGATCAAACTATCGTTATAACTAAACTGCCAGTTTGATTCAGCTTAGTCATTTTCGGTTTATCAGTTTTAAGCTATTTTTTTTTAATAAATCGTCATTATTTTATTATAAATTTAGAGAAAAAACGCCGACAAAATATCAATAATAAAAAAAAAAAGTTAATTATTATTTTTTTCCCTCTAAAATGATCCATTACACTAAATCCTCCATGACTTTTCAAAAATACATTAATTCTCTCTTGATAAATATCATAATATATTACTATATTATTTCGTCCAATTTTACTATTAATCAACCCTATAAGAAAAATAAAAAAATAGAAATGTCTTTACTCTTTATTTTTAATTAATTACATTCTATTTTTGCTTTAAAAAAAATTTTTAAGATTAAAAAATTTATTTACATATTTTTGATAAATTTTAAAATAAAAAATATTTTTTATTTTTTATTTATTATTTGTTATTTTAAAAAATAATTTAAGAAGAAATTAAATTATTTCTTCTTAAATTTTTTAATACAAATAAAAAATTTATTTTCATATTTATGATAAATTTAAAAATAAAAAGTAAAAAATATTTTTATTTTTTAAAAAATATTTTTATTTTCAATTTTGTCAAAAGTATGAAAATATATTTTTTAACCCTAATTAAAATTAAAGAGTAAGGACATTTTTATCTTTTTACTACTCTTATAGGGTTGACTAATGACAAAATTGGAATAAAGAGTCTAATAGTATATTGTAATATTTGTCAGGGAGAGTTAGTATATTTTTAAAAGGTCAGAGAGAATTTAGTCTATTGGGTCATTCTACAGGAATAAATAATAATTAACCCTAAAAAAATTTAAAAAATAATTCAATATATAATATAAAACTTGCCTATTCCATTAATTAAACATAATTTTTTTTTTTTAAATTAGATTCTTTTTATTTATTTTTAATTAATTTTCATAAATTAATGTTAGGTTAAAAAAAAATGTGAGTATATATAAAATAAAATAAAATATATTTAATAAATCGAATTTTTAATTTATTATTTTTTTAAATTAATAATTCAATTTAATTTCATCGATTTGATATAATTTAATTTTCGCCTCTTATTTCAGTTTATAAAGTTATTATTATTGGAATATGTGAAATTCAATTTGAATTAACTTAATTATCATTAACACATTAAATTTATCAATTTATTAATATTAAAATACAGCATAAGTAAATTAAAATGACTTCAAACTTGAGATTAAACAAGTAAATTATTATATCAATATAAAATTATATAAAAATTCACATTCTCCACTTGTTACTTGAGTTGTTCAAATTTCAACTAAACTCCATTAAAATCAATTTAAACTCAAACACCATTCAAACTTGTACTCAACTCGATTAAAATCAAATTAAAATTTAACACCCATTTAAATAACCTTCGAGCCCCAGGGAGACGTGTAACTTAAAAAAGCCCTTGCAGGGGAAAAAATCTACTAAAAACATAAATTGGCACATATCACCAATTATTATGGTTGAACTAAGCAAATGAATATTGGACAGTATGATATTTTAATAAATAAATTACAGAACATAAAATTAAATAGCTGTGACAACAATACACTAACATTAAGCCCACGCACAACTACCAAAACAATCCAAAGAAAGCAGTCATCTGTGTAACTGTAAAACTATGTTTAACTATGTGCTTTCCACTGCTATTTTCAAGTATTTTTAAACCTCCACGTTCACTGGTGAACGACCTACTTGATTAATTGCATGGCCAATTGCTGTATTATCAGTGCAGTACTGCTTTCGTTTCAGTGAGAAAACTTCAGTGAGAAAACTTTGAAATCAACTTGTCAACGTGAATTATAATATCATCGATGCAAGGGCGAACTGCTGCCTGCGGCTGAAGCATCCAGGTCACAAACTGATGTAGAGCTTCAGGATAAGGAGGATTAGGTCCAGCTGGCCACTTTATTTGTGCATTTACAATGGCCAACTGTAAGCTTCCGCCAGACTCTCCAAGTGCATATTCAAATGGAGATACACCATACCTGTAGAACCAGCTGGTAAGTAATAGTCAAACTTGGAAATCAAAGAGGTTTAGCTTCAAATTCACAGAAAAAGGACTTGATGCATAAGCACAGGGCACTATAATTAAAATAGGAAAGAGAAGTTCAAAAAAAAAAAAGTAAAGTGGAGAAAAAAAAAAGGAGAAAGAAAAGAAGTTTTAAGAAGTGAAATGAAAAGGTGGTTAAATATCGTACTAAAACGTCAATAATGGGTATGCGCAAGACTGCAACTCTTAAAGTATATACAGTAAAAAAGTTGACCAACAAAATAAGAAATAGCAATAAGATGATGAAAGATTGACAAAAGTAAAAATGAAAATAAACAATGGAAAAAGAAGATTGATCCTCGCTTAAAAATGAAAATAAACAATGGAAAAAGTAGATGGATCCTCACATTATTGCATATAATGTGCACCCTAACGACCAAATGTCAGTTCTCTCATCAATGTCTGTGTGGCTTGGGCAATCCCACAACTCAGGAGCTCTAAAGGGTGCCGAACAGTGTTCAGATGCCCATTCCTACACAATAGGCAGCCAAAATCCAGTCATAATAACAGTTCACTTATATTGTTAAATTAAGCAAACTTCAGTTAAAAAGTGTAGCAAAGATCACCATATTGGTTACTTTGATTAAAATAAAATTTTAAATATAGTAGAAATTAAGAATTAAAAAATAATATTAAAACCATAAAACTTCAAAGATCCTACAAGTAAATGAATGAAAACATTTAAGCATATATATGAGCATGCATGCACTGAGAAGCATGGTAACACTGATTTTGGTCAAAAGAGTGCACCTGTAACTGTAGTGCATCTGAACGAGATCGAATCTGCTTCCTTGCAGGTCGAGTACTCCCAAAATCCATCAATATAGCAAGAGGAGGTTGTCCTTTCCTACGTGTTAGAAGTACATTACCAGGTTTGACATCATTGTGTGCATATGGAGGATCAAGGCTGTGCATATGTTTTAGTCCGGCACAAAGCTGCAACACATAATTTTCTTAGTGATAATGCTCACAGCATGATAAAATAATAACATTTAATGCCAATAGGAAAAGGGGATGGATAATCACATATGTTCTCAAGATTGATTCAACAAGATAAAGAAAGTGAAACACCAAATCCAACTGGAATAGACAACTGCTGATTGTGATACCAAAGCAACCAATACATTCTAATGATTGCAACTATCAGAAAAGATATCTGATATTAGAGCATGTTATTTATGATTGTCGTTTTGACATAATTAGATCTAGTCAATTCCAGGTCTTTCTTCAGATAAAGCTATAGCCATTCCAAGAGAGGGTCCTCTCAAGCCCAAGCCCATAAAATTGCATTGCATGAGAAAACGTCAAATATAAAAAAAGAGTAGTAGATTCCGTTTCACCTGCCAAAATATTTGGAGAACATCTGAAGTAGAAAAGAACTCCTTCTTAGCCTTCATAACTTTGGAATTGTCAAGTAAGGTCCCATCCAAGTGAACTGGAAATAATAAATATGCTTCATGATTCCAAGAGCCCTCTTGATGAGCCTAGCAAAATAAAAAGATTTCTAGCATAAAATCCAATTCTGTGGAAATCATTTAGACCAAAATTACAAAATGACAATACTAAAATATACTGCCCACAAAATAAAAAAAAAAATACTAGGAACCGCATGTCTCTAATGTTGATAACAGAAAACAACACTATTCTTGAGGAGAAACAACAGTCAGATTAAAGAAAACCTAATATTCCAGGACAATGTATTAGTTGCAAGTTCTGATTTGTTGAAGTAATACGTTGTGCAATGTCTATGGCCTTCTCACGAATGAGCACATACAATTCTTTGGTTCAGTTTACATCCATGGTTTTATTACCTATGAGGGACATTGGGGATTCTGCATTGTTTGTGCACCCAATACTGGATTAATAAAGCCTACAGGAGAAATGCACGCAACATGCAATAAAGTCTAAAGAAACCCAATATGGAAGAAAAGAATCATAGGAACTGGCTCATTATTACACCTCATATCACTGAATTTATGCGCTACCTGTCAAGAGCTCTGGCATCCCCCTCTAACCATAACACACATAGCAACAAACATTGTCAAACTAAAAGGAGGAAAATATATAATCAACGAAACAAAGGTTGATTTGATCAAGCTATTTTCCTAGCCTTTCCAAGGACAAATTTTATTGGGTCTTTACACCTTTCAGCATCTGAATTCCAATATTTTATTTTATTTTTTCAATTTTGTTCTCTAATTTTTATTTAGTGCTATGATTCCCATGTGGTTAGGTGCCAATGCCACCGTTTTTCTCTTGGTGTTTCTTTCTAATAATCAGTACTTACCAAAGAACAAAGTAAAATGACAGTAGAAACATTCTGCACAATACCATCCAGGCAAACTTTCCACTATGTGACACACAGAAAAATCCTACACTGCACAGAAGTAGTGCAGACTTGCCACCACTACCAGTGCCACTCATAAACAGTAATTTAATGACAGTAAGACTTTTTTGTTGAGTAATTAGTCAATCTGGTCCCCGTAGCAAATAATATTTTCAGTTACTTCTTACCAAACCTAGAAGTCATCAAATCTATCAGCTACCAGAGTAACCCTTCATAACTAAGTGAGAACCTTCGCCTGAAAGAAAATTGAGCAATTTAGTTTAAAAAAATTATGCAATATAAGCCATATAATAGGAAGTTCTCTTTCACATGACTTTCCGTCTTCACCAAAAGAAACACTTTCAACTTTTATCCTTCTTGATTCATGAATTTATTTACCCAGGCTTCTTTTATGATTTATAGCAACAAGGAGATGCATTTTTTTCTAACTTCAGGGTGCTCTTTATAGTTTCAACTTGTTGCCAAAACGACTTTATTGTTTGATTCAAAAATGTTTTCAACTCAGACATTAATTAGATTTCAATATTCTATCAAATATGAGAATCAAAACAACTGATCAGATAAATCCATGTTATGATTAAACTTGGCCATTAATCTAGTAGCTTATTCCTGGCTCGAAGTACAGGAGTTTAGGGGATTCAAACCATACCAACATCCATTCTCTTTAAAAAATTTCCAATATTCAAAAACAGAAAAAGTCTACTATAAGAAGTTTTATAACGAACATTTTCAACCAATTCTGCACCACACTAGAGAACATGATAAGTACCAAATTTATCAAATAAGAAAATATCAAAAACACCAGAGACATTTCAACTTTCAAGTAAAGATGAAGAACAAGTAGAAGTGATTAGTTACCTTAACTGCAATAATAGCATGATCAAGAAGGGGAAGCAGGTTAGAGTGGCTAAACAGGGATGAGACACGAATCTCTTCCCGAACCAGCTCCAACTGCTCATTGTTCTGAATAAGAACTTTCTTCATTGCATAAGTTCCATCATCTGCATAATCATTCAGTCAGAGACGATAAGAGATCAATTATATCAGAGACTCAAACTATTAAATATACTCATAAACACCACAAAATACATAACAAATTCACACAACATGAAGCAAAGTTCACAGATCAGAAAGATCAATTAACCTAATAACAACAATAACTAATCTAATAAGTTAAGGGAATTACCAGAGAGATGAGAAATGTCCTTGACTTTCTTGGCAAGGCCACCACCACCACCAACGCCACCGTCGGTGGAAGCAGAAGAGTCAGTGACCACCTCTTTAACCAAGAAAACATAAGCGAAACCACCTTCGCCGAGCTGTCTAACTATCCTAAACCTGTTCTCATTGATCCAAACGTCTCCTCCTCCATTAACGGCGTCGTATAGAGCATTCAGCCCCGAAAAAGAGCACCCCATCTCTCTCTCTCTCTCTCTCTCTAAAAATAATAAAAATTCGGCGTTCTTTCTCTCTCTAGATCTTCAAGTTCGCATTTCTGTGTTTGGATCTTAGAGCTCTCTCTCTCTCTGTCTGTCTCTGTGTATGGAAATGAAATTAAGGTGTAACGCCAAATTTCAGTTATGGTCATCCACTGCAAATTCTATTTTCTTTTATTATTATTATTTATTTTATTAAATTTATTTTAATTTATTTTCTTACAAGTTTTGATTTTCTTTCCTATTGGATCTCTAAGTCAAGTATTCTCCATTAAACACATTAGCCTTAGATTAGGTAGCAGACGTGGTTTGGGGCAAAATGGGACGGGTCACAAATACCCCTCGTTACTTTTTTTTTTTTTTTTTCTCATAATAAATATTTTAATTATAAATTATATAATTATTAAAAAAAATTATTATATTTTAACATTTTTAATTCATTTCTTTTCAATTTTTTGACACTCCACCTTCTTATTTATTGTTAAATTTAATTATTATACACTTATTACATTATTTATATAATAACTCTCAAAATAATATTTAATTAAATTTTATTTATTTATTTATTATTTAATTCATATATATATATAAAAAATAAATACATAATTTATTTATATGAAAATATTCATATATATATATAGAGAGAGAGAGAGAAAAGAATATTTAAGTAAAATTTTTATTTTTTAGTTTTCATAAGAAAGTAAAATTTATGTATTAAAAAAAATAAAATAAATAAACTTAAGTTTCATTTAGTCCTATTTTTTATTTGCATTCTTTAATACATTATCTTACTTTGTTAAAAAAATACATTTATCAAATATATAATTTTTGTATAAAAATAAAATAAAATATTTATTTTTATATAAAATATTTTTTTTACCTTTTAATTTTTAAAATTTTATTTTATCATTTTATTCTTGAGAAAGTATTTTTCAATTTTAATAAGAAAAATAATTTATCAAATTAAATCTTAAATTATAATCCTATTAACATTTTATTTTAAGAAAAATTTTTAAATTCTTCTCATTGAAAATATTTTTAATTATATATTTATTAAAATATCTTAATAAATCAAATATATTTTTTAAAATTAATAAATTATGGGATTAAAATATCAAGTAAAGAATCAAATAATCATATGAATATTGTTACAAAAAATAATATTTTTAAAATTATTATATTTATTTTCAAAGTATATTGAGAAATATAATATTTTCATATTTTTTTATTTGATTAATTAATTTTCTTCATAATAAAAAAATATTTGCTTCCAAAATAAAAATTAAACCAAATATAAAAATACAAAAAAAAAATAAAATTATTTTATAACATGTAAAAATGAAAAAAAATTATTATGATATTTTTTATGTAAAAAATTTATATATTTATTAAATATAGTTTTTAGTATCATATTTTTTAAAAAATATAGATAATAATATTTCTATGTATTAAAAATTATTATATTAAAAAAATATATAAGGAAATGAAAGTTAAATCTCCATTATTTATAAGAATTATTATCTACCTTGTATATTGGGGGTGTTTATAGTTAGATTTAATCGGTTTAAATTAAATGAATTTTAATCAAATTAATATAAAATCGATTTTTAAATATTTTAATTTTTAATTAAATTAAATAATATTAAAAAAATATTCAAACCAAAATTATTTGAATTCAGTTTGGATAATCAGTTCAGTCGATTTGATAAAAAATAATAAATAAAATAAAATAAAAATTTAAAGAAATTATACAAATTTAATAAATATTAAAATAAAATCATATTTTGAAAAACTAAAAAAATTATTAGGGTATTTTAAAAAAATTATCCAACTATCATAGAAGACCGCTTAAAGTAATTGATAGATTATCTCATTTAAAAACAAAGTCTAACTCTCCAACTGTCCAATTAATACTTATTTAATAATATACTATTAATTTGTATGACAACTTTAACATTCATGACCGATATAAAATATAAAAAAATTGTGAATATAAAAAAATAAAGACTAACATGATATTAATAAAATCTTAATAGCATATTATTTTAAAAATATTTTTAAAAGTATTAGGGTACATATCTAAATTAGTTCGGTTCAATTTAATTGTATTTTTATTTTCTTAAACCAAAATCAAACTAAAAATTTGGTTTTTATAAATTTTAAACCTATAACCAACTATGAAACAATATAAATCATGATTTTTATTTGAATTGAATTAAATCGATTCGATTTGATCTGTTTGATTAATTTTTGTGTAGTTCTATTTATAAAAATTATTAACTTAAATAGAATAAGGGTATTTTAGTAAAATTCAATAATAAAAAATATAATAATAGTGTCGAAAATTAAAAAAGTAATGTCAATATCACCTCTATTTATTAATTATTTTAATCTATTTTTAATTTTTTAATTTTTTTTATATTTTATACTCTTAATTAATTTTTATATTTTTTAATATATTTTTAATGAAAATATTTAAATTAAAATAAAATATTATTTAGATTAAAAAATGAAACAATTAAATTGAGACGTATTAAAAAAAAATTAACATGTTTTTTTGTAAAATAAAGGGAATATTTTTTTTTAAGAAAAAATATAAAAAATTATATTTTTATAAATATATATCAGATACGATATCATGTTTATCATATTTAAAATACATGATAAAAAATTTTAAAAATATAATATATAATTATATGTATTAAAATAATATATATAATATAAAATATATAAATAAGCTGCTGTGGGATAGATTTATCAATACCCCTCCCGTTATAAACAGGACAAATTTTATCTTTTCCATTACAATTAAAATTTGCAGGTAAAAACAAAATAGCCATCCCTACTTGGCAAATCTCTTCAAATTTTAGACTATAGTTGGGGGCACATTATGCTACTTTAAGTTTGATTAAATTTATTTATAGAATTTAGGATTTAAAATTTGACTTCAATTATTTATTTTTCAATTTCGTATCAACTAAAATTTAAACATGTATATTTTTATTAAAATTAATTTACAAATAATGGTAGAGTTATTGATAATTAATTATTAAAAGTAATATGATATAAAAATAAATAAATATTATAAAAATAAAATATTAAATAAAACAGAAAATGGGATTGCTAAATCAAACCCTATTATTATAATTGATTGATCGTTTGTGTCCCACTCCTAACTCACCAAACCTTAATTAGTAGGGTTGCAAAATTGTCAAAGCTGGCATCGAATTTGATATCATGAAAGCCGAATGTGACATGCTGACAGTCTAAGTAGTGGGTCATTGTTAAAATTAAACTATTAATGGAGATGGTGTTAGGTAATAAGGTAGGAAAATATTGGGAGTGAAGTGATAGCATTCAACTCCTAGGTAAATTGTTTGATAAACTGAATGTCAAAAATAATATTTTAACATATAGTTATTAATAGTTAAAATTATTCAAAATAATAATTAAAATATAAAAACTGAAATTTTTAATTATATTGTATTTAGCTTTTTAATTACTAATCACTAATATTAACAGCTAATTATAATCGTTAAATTAAATAAAATTTTAACATTTTAATTTTTTTTTCTTCTTTTTTAACATTAAAGAGAATAATTAATTTTAAATTTATTATTTAGAATAATATATGTTTATTGTTAGATTATGAGAATATTAATATCTTATCAATTTCAAAACAACATAAAGAAAAAAAAAAGGTTTGAAGTCAATAGATAGGTAAATACACACTCTATTGTACTAAACAAAGGATGTTTGTACTTTGTAGCGACTGAGGAGCCCAACATCAAGAAGTGAGTTATTTCTCCGCCAATTTTTTTTTTTTCCCTTCTAGATTTTAAGACTATAGCACAAAAAGTAGAATGATAGAGTTGATTTCTTGCTAACATTTTTCTCCCCTATGTGTAACCATTTTATATGTTAAAAAAAGTTTAAAATGGTTAACACATTAAAATTTTGCATTGAATTAGTTAGAAGTAGTTGAAAGAAACCAAAACTCAAATTGCTGTAAACTTTAATTAAAGATTCAGTTAATCTTTATATTTTAATTTTCTCCAATTAAATTTTTTAATTTTAATTTTTAATCAGCTCGTTCTTATATATATATATATAAGCATAAATGTTATTTAAAAATTAATATAGAAATACAATATAGAAATTAGTTTTAGTTTGTAATATGGTAAAATAAATTAATTTTATCTTTCAAAAAGATAAAACAAAGCAAATGAATTAAGCAATTAAATAGAACAAATATTTTCTCTTTTATTTTTCTTGTTATTTTCAAATATTCATATCAGAAGCACATGAAATATATAAAGAATAATAATATTCAAAATTTTATATTTTTCTAACAATATACTCAAAACCTAATATGGATGGCATAAGTATATATATATATATATGCACACACACAAAAGGTATTGTTTTTTTTATTTCATTTATTCAATGAATTTAGCTTAAAAATATTATTTATTCTCATACTAAGGTACAAGAGATTAATTATTGAAGAGGATCAATTGACTAAAAAAATTAAAGTTAAGGGAGACAATTGACTAAAAATTAAAGTTAAAGGATTCAATCGGAGAAAATCAAAGTATGATAACTAAATTGAACCTTTAACTAAGTTTAAGGGGACAATTTAGGTTTTGTCTCATTGCAAGCTGCACTTTACGCTAGCTTTTATTATATTTTGTTTATTTAACATATTTTTTAAAAATATTTTAATATATGTAAATTATTATTATTAAATTTTAATGCTATTTCTATAATTTTGAATATTTATCTATATTATATATAAAATTCTCTTAAAAGGTAAAATTTTAGAATTGCTTATTAAGTACATTAATTTTTAATGTAAGAGACAAAAAAAAAATCTCTTATTTTTAAAATGAAGAGTTTAGTAAATTTTTAATTAAAATTATTATTTTATTATCTATTGTATCCTAATTGAAGATAAAAATATATAGAAAAATCTTAATATAAATAAAAGTAACTCTAATTCATATTTCATTAATGATTGTGATAAATAATTTTACTATAAATATATTACCTTGAGATCTATGTTTTCATCATATTCATATCCGTATCACAATATCAAATTTTTATTATTTTTTAAATTATTTTTTATAAAAAATTTCGATAAGTTAACAAATTTTTTACTTTATATTTTATGTTCCAACATAAATATCAAATCTAATTATTGTTTAATATTGATGAACAATTAAATTATTCATAATTTATATTTTGTAACATTATTACATTTTTAATTTTAAATGCTATATATTTTATATAAGTTTGAATTATTAAATTATTACTCTGATTATTTTATTACTTGTAGTTCATTTTATTGATTGAATATAAATAGTAATTATTAATAAATTAAAATTTGAAAAAAATTAATTTTTGCTTAATTATTGATTAAAATATTTTTATTTCATTAAATATTTAATATTTGATAATATATAATTATTCGTTGCATGTGCACAAGTAGCTCATATAAAATATATGTTATTATACATGAATTCAATAAAAAAATGATAAAAAGATATATAAATTTTAATTAAAATTTATAAAAATATAACCAGATAGAAAAATTTTATGAAATAACTTTATATAAGTTTAATTTTTAAAAGAATTATTTAATTCAAAATAAAAGGCTTTTTTTAAACAATTCGAGTTATGCTTTTATTTTATATATATATATATAAAATGTGTAAATTTAACCCTACTATTTACCTTATAGATCACATCATTCATGGTGATATAAAATTGAATCATCGTGCCTTTTTCCCTTAATTCTCCCTCTCAAATATATATACATATATTTTCATTCTCACTTATTAATATTTTAATTATCTTTAAATTAATATGCAATTTTTTTTTATTTCTAACATTTAATAATTTTTTTTTTTCATTTCTAGCATTTAATATTTAAATTTTTTAATGTTTAGAAATATGAATTATATTAAAATTTATATCAACTAGTTTTACATCATATTTTGTGCATTTTTATATTTTTATTTAATTTATATTTTTAAAAAATTTTAATATATGATAAGAAATTATTTAATTTTTTTTTTTACAAACATGACCTAATTTATATTTTTATACATCAAAAAAATTTAAATATTAAATGCTAGAAATAAAAAAAATTAATTATCAAATACTAGAAATGAAAAAAAATAAATTTTAAAATTGAAATATATACACATAAAAGTGTGAATTATGTCACATGTAAAAAATAATTTTATTATATATTAAAATATTTTTAAAAAAAATATAAAAAACATAAAATATATGACCTAAAACTAGTTAATTATTTATTTTTTTAATTACATGAAAATGAACAATTTAAAATCTAATTATTTTAATTGAAATTTTATTTAACAAAAATTATTTAAAGCAAACACATTATTTAAAACCAACACATTATAGCAATTTAAAGATAATAAAAGTATTAATAAGTGAATAAGAAAATATTATTAATTAAGTTATATATATATCTATATATATATATATATATATATATATATATATATAAAGAAAGAAAGAGAGAGACAGAGAGAGTAAATGGAAGAAGAGGCACAAACACCTCATTTTGTAACATTATGTAATAATTTTTAGGGGTAAAATATTTTTTAGTTTATCAGATTTATTAAAATTAATATTAAGTTAAAAAACAATTATTAGATCTCTGATTTTATTTTATTGCAATAATTAATTATTCTGATATTTTTTTTTTTTAATTTTTTGTTAAAAAAATTAAAAAATAAATTAAAATAAATTATTTTTTCAAATTCTCCCGTCTTCAACTTATACATATATTTTTTTATTTTTTTCCATTTTCATTTGTAAAAAATTCACATATTTTCTTATTTTTTCTTTATCCTATAATATTTTTTTCTTTTATTTTTTTCATAGTTAATTAATAAATTAATTAATTATGTAAATTTTAAATTCATTGAAATTAAATGAATAAAATTTATTTGTAGATATTATGATTAATAAAATTATGTGAAGAATAAAAAATTTAATTGTGAAAAAAAGTGAAAAAAATTTAAAGTAAATTTTAATAGAATGATATGAAAAAAGAAAATTTGTTAAAAAGTAAAAGATATTTTTGCTTTTTTAACGGTATTTAACGGTCAAATAGACGAAATGATTAATTATTGTAATAAAATCAAATGTGAGAAACCTAATAATTATTTTCTAAAAATGTTTTGCTAAACCTCAAGGACTAAATAATATTTAATCTTAATTTTTATACCTTGAAAAATACACAGACACAACTTGCTTCATGGAGTAAATAGTACTATAGTAGAGTCTAACACATTTTCCCTACCCCATATATATATATATATATATATATAAAGAGAGAGAGAGAGAGAGAGAGAGAGAGACTTGGTTTAGTTATTTTACTGTTACAAAAATCTAAATCAAACACTTTCACAGCTGTGGAACTGCAGCTTGTTGTTGAGTGATGCAATGAATATTTCCACCTCCCAAAACGATCTCCCTTGCGCCTTCAATTCTCACCACCTGTGTCAATTAAACATCAGTATTAGCTTTTCTATAGTATTATCTCAGCTAGATTTCTGGGTATAACAAACCCACCCTCCCAGGCGTACGAGGCACTAAGAAGCAGGCTGTTGAATATGGGAAACAATTCAATGCATACTAATGCAGGAGTTTATAAATCATGATCGCAGGGATTCTTTTTCAATAATATGTAGGAATCACAAAAATTTGCGGTTGCATCTGGTTGCAGATAGAAAATCTAGTTATAAATAATAGCCCATTTCACTAGTATTATCAGTCAAGCATGTTCTCTCATGTTATAATTGCTATATAGTATATGGAAATTTTATTTCACCACAATCTGCAAGCTATATATAGATCATCAAAAGTTTCACGCAAGACAGGAAAATTAGATACATTGAACATAAAAAAATTGCTCACCTCATGATTTGGGAAAGCTTCAGAGAGGACACGAACAGCTTCATCATCCCGCTTCTCGTCTCCAAATTGTGGTGTGATAATTCCTCCATTGGCAATATAGAAATTTACATATGAAGCAGCAAGTCTTGTGCCTGAACTTCTCGGTTTGGCATCACCATCCTGTCATGGAATCATCAAAGACCAGATAATAATACGCACCACAACATTTTATTTATCCAGTTGTTGCACAGAACTGATACTTAGAGGATGAAGTGTCTTGGTACAATAAGAACTTAATGACAATGTAAAATATTCTGTCTCAAAACATTTAGCATTGTTACACAAATGATGACTTCTTTTCTGCATTATTGTTACTACAAAATGATTGAATGAGGAGTCCAAAATGAAAAAAACCATAATTTCATGCATTCAACTATGATCTATCATATAGTTGAAAGGCGCATCTTGAAAATCGTAAGACTTTCCAGCTCTAAATCTGTGTGTCAACTATGCAGAGGTCAAAATTGCATTCTGGTAAAACTATTACCTGAATAACTCCAGCAGCTTCTTCATCCGTCATAAATAGTGGTCCTGGTACATGGAGTTTAATTATTTGCAATTTCCTGCCATGAGCATCCGTAGCATTGGAGAGGACAGATAAGGCTTCCAGGGATCGTTCAAACTGAGGATCCTTTTCATCATCAGTCCAAGACAATAAAACCACACCAGGCCTCGCAAAGCAACACATGTTGTCAATATGACCATTAGTGTCATCATCACCTGTTAAACATCATGGCAATAATATCATGTTTTGTGATTTTAGAAATATAGACAATGTGCAGTTAGCCAGTACATGCTTATATTATCATATTGAAGACAACAGTGCTGATAACAGAATCAGAATAAACTAAAGAGCAGGAAAACATATAAAAAAGTAACTTGAGGAAAAGTAGTTCACTTCTTGAGATTATATTTATAACAGTTTGGTTGAAATTGATGAGGTTTTGAAAGAAGTTTCTCATGAAATGGAAAATAAGGCATTGATTGATTTGATAGTGGTAACCATGAGAAATACAACCTTTCGAAACCTGATTTTTCTGGGTTTTTGGTTTAAGCAGAAATCAATGCTCAATTGAATTATATCAAACAAAGAAGAAAAGGAACTATAGGGTTAAAATATAAGGCTACGGAACTGTCTGGTTCCAAGGGAGTTATTACTGTTTTCTTAGTTTAATTACTCATATTTCATGGAGATCACATGTATTTTAGAATAAAAAAAAATAGACCTGATAAACTGGTTCTGCTTTGCTTTTGAGCATTAAAGTTTGAGATCACAGATTCCTTATATTCTCAAATTGAAACTGATTTCTTCAATTTTCTTTCAGTTCAAGTATTTTTCATCTCTGTTATTGCTAGTATACTGGTCTTTATTATCTTCAATGCATCAGGAGTGCTCCAAATCACTATCAAGGTCTGTTGGTAAGATCTTTGACAAAGGAGCAAGATATACAACAAACCAAAAGGATGAGCAAAGCAAGCATGGTTAATGGTCATGTGAAGTTATCCAAAATCTCACATAGCTATGCCAATGTATTGTAGGATAAGGATTCCATCATAAAATGAAAATTACAAACAATAGTAGATTATCAAATTAAAAATTAAACTACAGAAGTGTGAGAAGAAATAGCGTCTTAATGCGAAAGAAGACCTAAACTGGCAAGTAATGAGCATATGCATACCATATAATCCATGGGGCAGCCAAATGACCTTCTGTACTCCAAGATATTGCTTAAGTTGATTTTCTATTTGTTCTTTGCTTAGATGTGGATTCCGGTTTTTGTTCAGAAGGCACTCCTCGGTGGTAAGGCAAGTCCCTAAGGGAAAAGCAGAGATGCTGAATGAAGCTAAGCAAAATCAAATGCATTAACAGAAAACTAAAGTAATTAACAATATGCTGATGTTTGTTTTTGGGATAATTAAAACAATGGAAACTCTATTATATATTTGCATAGGCACTAATCTGCACTTAGATATATGTGCATGGATTTGTTCAGTTAAATACTGGAAGTTCTGAAAGTTGAATTTACTTAGACATAAATACGTTCAAAATACTAATTGTCAAGTGATGGATACTTCTTAAAGATAGAAAAGGCAAACAGGTTGTTACCTTCTCCATCTACATGGATGCTTCCACCTTCA
The DNA here is from genome assembly GCA_948193065.1 of Aleurites moluccanus. Taxonomy (NCBI): domain Eukaryota; kingdom Viridiplantae; phylum Streptophyta; class Magnoliopsida; order Malpighiales; family Euphorbiaceae; genus Aleurites; species Aleurites moluccanus. The sequence continues at coordinate 45,248 of CANXYC010835932.1, forward strand.
AGAATCATGGACTCAGGAAACCGTGGAAGTTTTTCAATTCCGAGAATCTGACAATCAATTGCAGTTAAGATTAATTGTTGATACTTAAACATGCTAGGTACTTGAAAAGGTAAAGTTACATAAAAGTTTGCAAATTACAATCTATTTTGCCAGACTACCTACCTTCCTTGCCACAAGAAGGTCAAGACTCCAGTCGTTGTAACAACCGTCATCAACCCCTACATGATTCTAGATTAGATTTTTTTAGAAATATCACCTAGTTAGAAACCAAAGTCACTTTTTTCAACTCCAGGGTGGCTCCTTGACCGTGCAACTTAGGTAGACACAACAGTGATGCATCACTTTTCTGTATTCACACATCTTAACGGCTATGAGCACTGCCCATGAATAGGTTTCACAACCACACATTTGATTTTTGATTCATTTCCTCAAAACTACTATGAGGTTAATCATCATTTTCCATAAAACGGGTGTCAGTAACATTGGTATATGAGATGAGAAAAATTAAGAAAAATGACAAGTATGTTTTAAAATGCAGGTATTGCAAGAATTGTCCTATGTACCACTAAAACATTTCTATGTAGCAAAATGTTAAATTAAAGGGGTATTAGGCTATTACACCATAAAGCATCAAAGCCACAATATCATGTTGGATCATATTTGAGATGGACTGAATGTAATATGTTATACACAAAACCAAAAATTGAGCAATTTGAAACAGCAATAGACAAGATTTGAATATTAAAAATCTCACCTCCCCAACTATTAAAATTCCAATCAATGCCTGCAACGTTTTGTTCTGATGCATTCACAACAAACTATTGGGAGGGGCAAAATAAGTATTTCAAAAAAAAAAAAGAAATTAAAAAGAAAAAGAAGGTCACAGTAAAATACAATTGGAAACCCACATAATTAATATGAAAAAAATAAGGTCATATAGAGAAAGGGGAAAACTCACAGTTGGCCCAGTATCACGAAACCAAGAATCATTCATACTCATCTCAACAACTCTAATATGTTCTGGTAAAAGACTTCGTGCCTTTTCCCACTAAACATGCAATGAATTTAAAGCTGTTGAGAAAAAGAAATAAAAATCCTGAGCAAGACCAAAGGTTGCATGTCTTAGAATGCCAACCAACCTGAGATGCACTTGCACAGACCGTCACAGGTTCAAATTTTGAAATTGTTGTTGCCACCTTAGCAAAAATTCGCTGTGCATGTACTGCATTGTCTCGCCAGTTATCTGGACGTTCCTACAACCCAAAATAGATTGATGCAACCAGATTTTTGCATCTTAAACAAGGAATTAGTGTGGAAAAAAAAAAAGGAAAACAGGGGAAAAAAGAAAGGAATGATTTGCAATTTTGTTCCACGCAGTAATTAGCATAATCTATGAAAGGTATTCTCCCAATAGACAAACATATATCAAAATATTAGAACTTAAATGAAGTAAAACAGGGCAAAAAGAAAGCAAAGATTTCTGTTCCATGTAGCAATTCTCTCAACAGACAACACGTATCAAAATATTAAAATCCCACATAAAAATAAACCATTTTGTGATTAATTGATTAATCAAACTTGCGGGTTGCACTAGAATTCGGCAGAACCAACCATCAAAGAACGATCTAAGCTTAAAGAGCAAGCGCACTCACTCTATTTATTCCCCAAATGACAAAATGTAAATAAAGAATCGCCATATAAAGAAAATCAACAAATTTAATTACATTTCATATTTGCAGATTCAGCATCGTAATCAAGAGAAAAAGGAAGAATATATGACTTACAGGCCAACCCATCCAAGTCTGTGAATGAGGCTCCCACTCTGCAGGCATACGGTATCCATGGAAAGCCGGTGTTCCTACTATGTCACCCATTTCAGACTCCAATCTTTCTCTCTCAAACACAGAGAAACAGAGTTCAGAGTAGGTCAATGATAAAAATCGCTAAACAAAAAACAGAAATGGAGTTTCAGTGGGTTGTGTTATGTTTAGGTACAGTGAAAGCCTGAAAAGGTATCGAAAATGAAAAAGAGCTCTATAAAGAAAAAGAGAAAATAAGAGAAAAAAAAAAGCATTATTAATCAATTAAAGATTTGACAGATGAGTAGGCTATAACATCCCATCAGTTAAAGAATATAATAAATTAATAAAATTAATTATTATATTCTGAATGTCCAAACACATTAAATTTTTTTCAAATTTTTAAAAATATATTAACTACTCAAATAAATATTATAATAAAATATTAAATTTTTAATGTCAATTTTATCATTCAATCTCCTAAAAATAATAAAAAAATAAAAATATATTTATTTTTTATTTTTAATTAATTACATTTTATTTTTACTTTTAAATTTTTTTTAATATTACAAAATTTATTTTCATATTTTTTAATAAATTTTAAAATAAAAAATAAATAAATATATTTTTTATTTTTTATTTGTTATTTTAAAAATAATTTAAGAAAAAATTAAATTATTTCTTCTTAAAATTTTAATATAAATAAAAAATTTATTTTTATATTTTTGATAAATTTAAAAATAAAAAGTAAAAAATATTTTTATTTTTTATTTTCAAATTTTTATTTTTTAAAAAATAAAATAAAAATATTTTTAAAAAATATTTTTATTTTTAAATTTATCAAAAGTATGAAAATATATTTTTTAATCCTAAAAAATATTTTTTTAAAATAAAATAAAATATAATTAATTAAAATTAAAGAGTAAGAGTATTTTTATCTTTTTACTGCTTTTGTATGGTTATTAATAATAAGATTAGATGAAATGGTCTAATAATATATTGTGATTTTCGAAGAAGTTAATATATTTTTAAAAAGTTAGAAATATTTAGTGTATTAGATCATTTTACAGAAAAAACACTTTAAATTAAATTTAAAATGTGAAGAACGTGAATCTTTTTCAAAGTATTTTGCTATTTATCATTAAGGGTAGAATCAAATAAAATTGATTTATATAGCTAATATAATCAATTCAATTTGATCAATATTTTAATTTAATAGTTTATTTAATTCATATATTTTAATAAAATATATATATACATAATTATTAAAATATATATAATACAATTGATTTAATTATTTAAAATTTTTTAATATAAATTAACACGAATCAAATAAATACTAATGTATAAATTTTTAAATCAAATCAAATTAAATTATAAAATTAATCAAAATTATAAAATTAATCAAATTTAAAGATAAAATATATTTGACGTCAAAATTATAACTCTATTGCATAATATTTTATTGTGTGAGTAGATGTTTGAGCAAGTGAATATCCATAGCTTACTATATATATATATATATATATATATATATATATATATATAATTTTTGACTTAATGTGATTAAATTGACATTATAAAAAATATAATATTATATAAATTATTAATTTAATTATAATTATATTATATTTATTTTCATCATATATATAATAAATATTAAATTATATATACATGTAAATATATATTAATTTTTTTAGATTAATCAATTTAATTCCAATCAAACCTTTAATTTTTTACTCTCTCTTTTACGATTATGAAAACATTGATATTTACTACCCACCTAGCTTAAGAAAATGTTAATTCAACTCCTTTTCTTCCTTGTTTAAAATTAGTTCATCACTAAACTTCTTTTGTTTACATCTCTTAGGTCTTGTTAATTTGTTGGATTATTTATTTGAAAATAGAAGAAAATTTTGGAAGAGAGCTATCGAGGAGGGTTCGGCCACTTCCAAAATAAAGGAAGAAAACGGAACAAAGAAAGAAGCTGTAGAGAAGAAGGGGTTCGGGTACTGCCAAAGAAAAGAAGAAAATAGAATTTGTAAGCTTCTAAGACAATTTAATTGTGGGACCCACCACTTAGTGTCTTTTCCAATTTGCCCTTGCTTAGTCCCTTTATTTACAATATTATCATTCTTTATTTTTATTAATTTTTAGGTAAAAGTTAGCTTATTACTACATCCGTATCTTAATTTTTTTAGTACGTTCCTATTTAATTATTATATTTTTTAATTTAAATAATATTTTATATTAATATTTTCATAATATTCTTATATATTTAATTTTATATAATTAATACAAATTTTAAAAAATTAAAATATTTATTATTTTTTTAAAAAATAATTATATTTAATTAAGAGATATATTAAAATAATAAAAAAATAATTATATTTAATTAGAAAATAATAAATGTTAAAATAATCTAAAAAAATTCTTAATATTTATATATTTATAATTAAGATATTTATTTTGTGACGAATGTAGTATTATTTATTCTATCTTTAAGGAAATAAACAATTCATTAAAATTAGAGTTTATGAATAAAATTAAGATTTATAAAGATTTAATTTGGGCTGAATATTATTACTTAAATAATTTGGTCTAGGGGTGAAAAATTGATCGAATCGATTAAATTAAACCGAAATCGATGGTTTCATAATTTATTTGATTTGATTTAGTTTAAAAAATATAATAAATCGAAAATTCAGATTGATTTGTAATTTAAATATTTTTTTTTAATTTCAAATCGAACCAAACTGAAATTATATATATATATATATATATATATATATATATATATATATATATATATATATATATATATATATATATATTTTTTTTTTATATATATGAATAATATATATATTTTTTTTTTTTTTATATTTAGTTAT
>CANXYC010836149.1:0-10959 GCA_948193065.1 Aleurites moluccanus
ATTAATTAGAGAAGATTACTTAGGATTAATCTATTAATTTTGGGCTTTTAAAATAGTGAGATTAACTGGCCATTAATTTTACTAATTAATGATTTTATGTGAAGTAGCGAGAGTGGAAGCATAAAATTGGTTCGTGAAATTGAAAGACCTAGGGAACGTGTTGCTTAGAGATAAGGACACTCATTTGTGATCCTTGTAAGGGTTATCCAAAGAACTTAATGAGTTTATGTTAATGTCTTAAGATCATGAGAGTAGACTTAAGTTTAGCATAAATATTTGTAATTCGCCTTGAGAGAGGGTTTAACATAATTTTGGGAAACCTGGTCATTAATCATAGATAATCGAATCTAATTAAGGAGAATGTCAAGATTGGGTGATTGCCTATTGATGAAATCTTAACCCTGGTTTTTACAAATCATATTTTCTCTTTCAAGTTCATTATCTTACTTTTATTTTCAACTTGTTTGCTAAAAATTTACCCAACCTTATTATTTTCCAAATAATAGCAATAATTAGGAGTGATTCGTTGATATCCCCTTTCTCATGGGAACGATACTTACTTATCATTATTACTTGCCACGCGACCTGTATACTTGCAGTACCGCAAAGTCGCAACACTCATCATAGGAAAAATTTATTCTTAGCTTCCTAAAATCATTTGATCTATCACAATTTCCTTCACAAATAATTCTTCCCCCAACCTCTAATTGAATTATTTGGGCTTAGAAAGAGATTTGGTGCAATTTTTCTCCAAGGTAAATTTCTTAAGTTTTGAAATTCATTTTTGATGAGTTATTTGAATGATTAAATGATTGGGTGATATGTTTAAAGTAGAGAAAGTGATTGGGAATTCTGAAATTTTTTGTCTCAGGAATTTCCTGTGACTTGGAAAAAATTTTGGGCTCCATTTTTGTGTCCTTAGAGGTAGAATTTGAAAATGTGCAAAACATAAAAGTTGTAACTGTGTATATTTATAATATATGTTCTTCATAAAGTTTTGACTGAATCCTTATGTGTTGGGAGATATAAGTCTCCAAATATGACTAACTCGGATAAGGTTTCATTTCTGTGAAATTCCTGAGACTCAGCAGAAAGTTTAAGATAATTTTTGAGGTCTTTAATGTAGGAATTTGACAATATTTAAACATTAAAGTTGTATATATACATGTCAAGAATATTTAGTCTTTTGAAATTTTTATCAAATTCTCAATGTATTGTTAACTATGGACCCTTGAGACAAACTGGCTCGGATTAGGGATTTCAAAAGTGTAACCCTTCTAAAATCTGTAAATATGAGGATCTTAGGATTTGAATCACGGAAAAGTAAAAACATGAGAAATGTGTCATTATTTCTTAGCTAAAATTAAGTGAAATCATAGTAGAATTTGGCTCTACACATAATGAGTTATAAGTGAAACATCAACGTATGTTCGGGTAGAAATTTCAGGATTTCTGAATGTTGTTTAGAATTTAGGTTTGCTTGTTGTATTGTAATGTAATTAGGTTTCTAAATTGAGATTTATGTTTGTTATAGCTGCATAAAGGAGAGATAAAGGAAAATACAAGGAAGTGGAAGACCACCCTTTTATTTTGTGCAAGGTGGTTGGACACATTGGAATTTTGGGGTGAGTAACATATATGTTTCTTTACTTGTTGTCTTTGTATATTGTTTCCTTGAATCTTCCCTAAAAAATTGTATTGTTATTAAAGTTTCTTGATTATGTAGCCATTGTTAATTGAATCCTTGATATATATAAATGTATTGATTGATGTTCATTATTGGACAATATTTTTACTTACCTTATATATGGGACCATTGATAGTACTACTTTCCCGATGGGGTAGATGTTCGTTCATCGGGCATTATGCACAGTGTATTGTATTGGGGACCCTATCTAGGAGGGGTTTTAAGGTCCTAGACATACAGTCTGATCAACTGTATGACTATTGACATGCTACTTAACTGCAGCCTCTGGCCATTGTTCATTGGATTTTGCTAACTGTCCTGGATATAGAACATTTGGTTCACAGTCTTTTCTTGCAAGTGACCAATGTTATTGATTATATAATTGTTCCTACTGGACTATATTGTACTTGAAACTTGATGTTAAATTCTATTGGAAACCTTGTTTCTTGGCATTGATATTACTATCTTGGAATATTGTTATTTGTTATTGAATGACCTTCTTTGTGAGCACCTAGCCTCACAAGTGAAGGAGTATATATGGTATTCACTGAGATTCGTCTAACTCCTTTGTGATTTATCCTTTTCAGGGTTTGATAGATAACGGCGATTCCATTTCCTTTCTCTTCCTTCAGGAGTGGAATTTGACTTATCTATATAATGACTCCTTGATTGTATTTATGGATCTTTCTATAGTAGCTCCATGGTATGTAATAATGAATTTAGTAATGATATTGTAAAAAAAAAATGGAGCTATGTTAATGAGATGTAATTATTACACTATATATGAAGTGTAAAGTATTGGATTGGGAAAAATGATAACAAATGTAGAATGTACATTGTAGTATGAGATGAGTATAAGAATAAAAGTGTTGATTTATGCAGGTTGTGTTAATGTTGGTTATGAAGAGAGGGACTTTGGGTCATGGGTATTAGATTGTAAAAGTAAAGAAGTTATGACAAATTTTCTGTAGAAAATGCATAATGGGGTTCTACAGGTTTAGGTGACCTTATGCCTTTCCCATACCTTAGGACAGTTACATCTCCTGAAATGGGAGATATGACACACTCACAACACTTAAAGACTATCAGATCAATTGGCTCTCTTTAGAGCGCCTCCTGACCGACATCAAGGAAGACAACTGGAATATCGAACTGAATATTAAAATTATTAGAATAAATATTCAAATGCCAACTCAGAATAAAAAGAAATGACTTCAGAATTTACTGAAATTTCGGTAGAATCCCTCTTAAAATAGAACTTAACTCCCTGAAATAAAAATAATAACACTTATAATAATTAATGCATATCCAATATCAACAACTCAATTGACCCATTATGAATCTCCATCTCAACCATAAATATTTATGATAATATTTACACGCCTCAATTATCTGATTCAATTAACTAATTAATTATTTATAACAATCCAATAAATATCTAATTTAATTCGAATAATTATTCTTTAATCAATTATGCTCCAATATAATAATTTTCGAAATATAAAATAATACGTCCATTCACTATTTTATATTTAAATTCACAATAGCAATTTCAAATAAATTAAATAAATTCTTAATAATAAATAAAAACAAAATTATTATATTACTAATTATTAATCAATTAGTCAAAATTATTTAACCATTAAATTAATTATCTCAATCTCCCAAAAATAATTTCTATAATAATCTGATAAATTATTCCGACTAATAAATAATTATTCTGCAATAATTCTTGTATCGATATTCTATTAATTCAATAAAATAATTATTCTCCGATTAATTCTCAATTCAATATGTAATTATTTTAATAAAATAATTTTCCATTTAATCGATAACTCAATATCAGTTTCCAATAAATAATAGACCAAAATCAATATTTTACCAATTAATTATCTTCAAATATATTCTTATTATTACCGTGCTCAAAATATTATTCATAAATATTATTTATGGAGATCTAATAATTTATCTCAATTTAATCTCATTTCTTAACCTAATTTAACTACCGACTCAATTAAATTACTTCATAATAATTTAACTTTTCGGTGTCTAAATTTCACAAATATCATCCACATAATTTTTATAATAACTCCAAAACAATATAATTAATTTATCTTAATTTTTACAACCAATTAAAATATAGTTATCAATCTTTCACTATCTTAATACTCTAATATCAGTATAAATATTTGATCATTTCCATAAATTTATCTTTAAACATACTCTAAATAATTAATAATAATTTTTAAAATAATTAAAAATATATTTACTCGTAATTGTCGAAAAATCACATGCGTCAAGATTTTCAATCCCGGTTTCGGGCTTTGATTGATGCAAAATTGGTACCATCGATGTAATACCTGTTAATTTTTATTTTATTTTATTTATGATTATTTGTTTTGAGCAGATTAGTATTTTAAAAATCTCAGAATTAGCGTTTGGAAAGAATTTTGTGAGTCAGTATTATGATCTTGCAGGAGTAATTGGATAAGTGTAAAATGTAAAAGTTACAGATTTATATATTTAATTTTAAGTCTGTATGACAGTTTTGTGAATTTTGTGTGTGTGGGGAAGTATGCTTCCTCGACCAGAACATGTTCAGTTCGCTATTCCTGCAGTAAGTCTGAGTATGTTTGGTTGTTTTGAAAATGTTAGAGGCTGAGCGAGTCAAGTATAAGTATGAAAGAAAATATTTCTTTATGTGTTATATAGATAGTGGTAGGACATCAAGGAGATTGGAGATTATAGCTCCTTGCGAGCTGGTTTAGAGTGAGTTGGCGAGGAAGGTTTTCTAGCTTGGCAGAAATAGGTAGTGCGAGATGGCTCCTCAATTTTGAGGTGGTTAGAAGCCAATCGAGTTGGCGAGGTGGAATTACCGAAGTGGAATTCTACGAAGTGGGATTGGCGAGGTGGAATTGCCGAAGTGGCATTCTGCGAAGTAGAATTCTACGAAGTGGGAATGGCGAAGTGGAGAATTGACAAAGTGAAAAGTGGTGAAGAGGGAAATTAGCGAGGCAGTAGCTTATTTAATGGAGAAGCAGTAACCATCCTTTTCACTATAATTTCTTTTCTTTTCTTCTTTCTTCTTCATTTCTTCTCCTATCTATCTCCAATCTATTCCATTTATTTTCTAATGTATTAATACTCAGAATTAGTACATTAAATCACTAAACTTACTCATTCAAAGGCTTAATTATCATTTCAAGCTCAGATCCTTTAAGAGGTCAGTTTTGGGAAAAATAAGGTGATTTTCTCCAAACTTCTTTTCTCTTTTTAGATTAATATTTTTGGTAGTTAGAATAATTATAATGAGTTATATAGAGCCTATTATAAGCATTTAAGGCTATTAATTATGAATAGTATGGTAGGTACCAAAATTTATGAGTTTTGATGAATAGTGACATAAATAGTGACTATGTTTATAATTTCAGATTTTTCTTTAAGAGATGAATTAAATTGATATTAGGAAACAATAATAGAGATTATAAGATGGTTAAAATTATAAGAAACTATATTATTAATTATTATTGAGGAAACCCTAATTTGTAGAATTTGGAGATTTTGATTAGGCTTGAACAATTCAAGAAATTGATGACGATTTTCATCTAAGCAAGTGTTGATCTGTGTAGTGGAAAGATTTGCTGAAAGGTAAGTTATGAATTACATAAATGTATATTTCTCCTTATGAGATAAATTATTAAATATTCATGTATATACTTTATGATATGTATCCTTTATTGGATTACCTCCTTCATGTAAATACTTAATGTATAAAATGACTTGGTTATCTTCTTGAATCAAGATCATAAACAAGCCTTTGATAAGCATGATAAATGGTCTCTTGACCAAATCTGAATTTTGAGAATATTTTATTATAATGACCTATGATATACATAAGTATCGAATACTTTTTTCAATGAGAGTAAATTCATTGGTCCATGTGCACAATGGGAGCTCAGCTGATAGGATTTTTGTCAGTGTTCCATCTAGAGGGGGCCATGAGCTCTAAGCATATGCCCGAGCAAGCATATGTGCACGTTAAGGTAGCAAGGCTACTGATACGTTATGATATGATATTAGTTATATCTTATATGTGATTTGATAATGTCATCCTTTGCAGGCATTCTTATGTTCTAAATGAGAACTATGATTTGATCTATGATATGATTTGATAATGCTATTTGTTGTAAGCACTCATATTCTTCTTCAAGTATAAACTTATGATTCTTCATGTCCAAATATATGTATATGTATATGTTCATGATTTGATACTCAGATTCTTGATTTACTTAAAGCATTATGTAGTTCATATCTTATTGAGTTGATGGCTCATCTCTCTTTTGTGGATTTCAGGTGCTAGTGTATCTCAAGAGAGAGCTAATCCAGAGGATAGAGCTTCTTGATTTCTTCTTCACAAGAAGCTTGGATGTAATTATGCTGAATATTATTTTGTTATGTATATATATAAATTATGTCTATTGAGAAGTACTATCTTAGAGCTCCGTAGATAGATATGAATGGTTGATTTTGTTGCCATGGATGACATTTGTAGATTCTCCTTTGTTCCACATTGATGTAAGAACTATCTTTTGATCGGTAGGGAACAATCGGAGATGTTATGATATAAAGTGATAATTTATAAGATATGATGTTTTGCATTGAAAATGTATGCTATCATGTATGAGAAAGGTTTAGTTAAGGGTTCTACGGATTTATGGTGGCCTTATGCCTACCCTTGCCTTAGGACCGTCGCACTGGTGGTGTTAGGGTGTAACAATCTAAAAGCTTGGATTGAATAGAGTCTAATGGAGCTGGTCTCATCGTAAATGACGGCAGAAAATGACCTGAAATGGCTGAAAAAGATGTGGTCAACCGAAATATTGACCGGGGATTGTTCTTTCACCACTCGCCAGAATCAGCCATCATCAGCTCCCTATACTCATCATAATTCACTCGATCGTGGATGACAACTCCTTCCCCCCCCCCCCCCCCCTCTCTCTCTCTCTCTCTCTTCTTCCTGTGTGTCATTGCCGCTTTGATTGTTCCATTTCTTTTCCGTTGTACCATTTCTTTCTTTCTATGGCGTTTTCTACGGTTACTTCAAATAACCTCTTACTTGATTTGGTAATAGAAAAAAGTGAGGATATTTAGTTAAAGTTTTTTATTAACCTATTATATCCGTATCACACCCCAAAACCACTGTTATGACGGTCCTAGGGCAATGGCAGGCATAAGGTCACCGTACACCCGTAGAACCCTTAGCTAACCTGGATCAAACATACAACACATACTAGCATCATGCCAAACATCCATAACAAATCTTATATACATCAATACAATAATTTCATAATACATACAAGTAAAAGAAATCTTAGGTATTGCAATCCGGTTCCAAAGAGAAATTTCTTTTCCTCCAATTTTTTTCAATCTTCCCCCCCATTGTAGTGTGTTTCCCGTTAGAAAATATGGCATGACTACTACATGAATTATTAATAAAATAATAATTAATTTAAGAATAGAAAAAGGGTAAGTACTTTGGACATTAAATATGTTATTAATAAAAATTAATTATTTTGATTTAGTAATATTTACTGTATGAAGAAATAATTAGTAATATAAGAAAAAAAAATATTTTGTCCCCAAATTTCAATGTGTATTTTTTTTTTCATTTTGTAATTTAAATCAACAATTTGAAATATTATTTATTAATTTAAAAGTAGAAATAATATAAAAAATAAAAAAATATATTTTTTAGCAAATTTAAAAATTAGTAATAATATGAAAAATTGAAAATAAAAATTCAAATTCCAAATTGTAATTTGAAATATATATATATATATATATTTTTAAATTAGAATGTGAAACATTAAGTTGGAATATTTTGTATTAATTAAAAAAGTAAAAATAATATAAAAGAAATAAAAATATTTTCAGGAAATTAAAAATAATAAATTAATCAATTTACAAAATATCAGTCACTTTTACAAAGTATTCTCGTTTTTTATAAAATATTGAGGTTTCTAATATATTATTTTGTAAATCGTTTATTTTACAAAATACAATGCACCTTTACAAAATATTTGTCTTGTTTTACAAAATATTAAGGTTTCTAATGTATTATTTTGTAAATCGTCCATTTTACAAACTATCAGTCACTTTTATAAAATATTATCATTTTTTACAAAATATCGAGGTTATTAGTGTATTATTTTGTAAATGGTATATTTTATAAAATATCAGTCACTTTTACAAAATATTCCCATTTTTTACAAAATATTGAGGTTCCTAATGTAATATTTTGTAAATCGTTCATTTTACAAAATATTGCCCTATTTTACAAAATATTGGGGTTCTTACTGTATTATTTTATAAATGGTCCATTTTACAAAATATCAGCTACTTGTACAAAATATTCTCATTTTGTACAAAATATTGGGGTTGCGTATGTATTATTTTGTAAATCGTTTATTTTATAAAATATAAGCCACTTTTACAAAATATTTTCTTTTTTTACAAAATATTGGGTTTGCTAGTATATTATTTTATAAATCGTCAATTTTACAAAATATCAGTTACTTTTATAAAATATTACATTTTTTATAAAATATTGAGGTTCCTAGTGTATTATTTTATAAATCATGTATTTTATAAAATATCAGTCACTTTTATAAAATATCAGCCACTTTTATAAAATATTGGGGTTTCTAGTGTATTATTTTATAAATCGTGCATTTACAAAATATCAGTCACTTTTATAAAATATTTTCCTTTTTTACAAAATATTGGAGTTCCTAGTGTATTATTTTGTAAATCGTACATTTATAAAATATCAGCTACTTTTATAAAATATTAGAGTTCCTAGTGAATTATTTTGTAAATCATACATTTACAAAATATCAGTCACTTTTACAAAATATTCTCCTTTGTTACAAAATATTGGAGTTCTTTGTTACAAAATATTGAGATTCACAGTGTATTATTTTGTAAATCGTTCATTTGCAAAATATAAGCCACTTTTACAAAATATTTTATTTTTTTACAAAATATTAAGGTTCCCATCGTATTATTTTATAAATCATCAATTTATAAAATATCAGTCTTTTTATAAAATATTTCACTTTTTTACAAAATTTTGGGGTTCCTAATGTATTATTTTGTAAATCGTCAATTTATAAAATATCAGTCACTTTTACAAAATATTCCCATTCTTTACAAAATATTAGGGTTCCTAGTGTATTATTTTGTAAATCATTTATTTACAAAATATCAGTCACTTTTATAAAATATTTTCCTTTTTTAAAAATTATTGGGGTTCATAAAGTAATATTTTGAAAAAAAAATCATTTTACAAAATATCAACAATTTTTATAAAATATTATATTTTTTTAAAAAAATTTGGGTTTCTAATGTATTATTTTGTAAATTCATAAATTTATAAAATATCACCAATTTTCAAAAAATTTTCACCTATTTACAAAATAATTATTATTTATGATGCAAATATTAATTCGTAAAACCAACTTCACCTAATTGTCACTTATTTATTATTTATTTCTTAATTGTTAAGTGATAAAAAATATATTTTAATTTATTATAATATCTAATTTAGTGTTAATATGATAATAAGCTTTCATGAATTTTAATTTTTGAATAATCATTTATCTCAAATATATATGTATAATCTTTTGTCTAACATACAATATTGAAATTTTATAAAATATTAGGATTTATAAGGTATTATTTTTTAAATGACTTTATTTAAATAATATCATGTATTTTTACAAATTTTTTTTTTCACAAAGTATTGAAATTTGTAGTGTATTAGTTTATAAACGACGTCATTTATATAATATTAGCAATTTTTAATTTTTCACTTTTTACAAATTATTAAGGTTTGTGGTGTATTATTTTTTAAATAACGCCATTTATAAAATATCAGTCAGTTTTATAAAATTTTTCTTTTCTTTACAAAATATTGAGATTTATAGTGTATTATTAGTTTTTTTAGTTTTTTTTTTAATTTTTTAATTTGTTTAAATTTTTTTATTTTTTATTTTAATTTGTATTCAAAATGACTTTTTTGTCAAGAAAAAATGACGCCCTTTTTCATTTGAAAGAAATTATGAGCAAGTGAATGTCTATTCTTTATTATTTATATAATTTTTGATTTAATATGATTGGATTGACCCCATAAAAAATATTGCCATATATAAAATCTTGATTTAGCCATAATTACATTATATTTACTTTTTGTTTAATCATTTGTCTCAAATATATATATATAATAATTTATTGTTATTAAAATAAATGACTGAACATATCTTTAAAAATTTTATATTTGAAAAAGAAAAACTATTATATATTTTAATATTATTTAATTAATGATATTTGACATATTATACTAATTTTTCTCATATTTTAAAAATAAATTATACTCCTTTAATTTTATACTATTACACTTTTTAGATTTTGATTGAATATATTAATATGTTTTAATTTTTCTATATAATCATAATTAATAAATAAACGCAAGATATATAATATTTTTGATTTTGCACAAAATCATAATTAATGATGAATTATTTATTTATTTATTACTCCTCCTAATTTATAATGTATTATTTATATTTTGTTAGCTTCACCCTAAATTTTAAAAAAGTTAAAAAACTTTAGTTGGAAATTAATTAAGAATTAAAGAAAATTAAAAAAAGTTATATGAAAGATCTCAAAATCAGGTATCAAATATTGAATGGCCTTGCAAAATGATCTGCACGGATGTGCATATTTTTAAGGCTGCAAAAAAAATTGGACAAAATGGAAAAAAGTGCACGACCGTGCAACATCTGATACACAACCATGCAATGAAAAATGATCATTTTAACTTTGCTTTTGTTAAACTTTTCATTGCATGTTCGTGACATTTTCACCACATGCATGAAATTCAATTCTTTTACATGTGAAATTTGACTTCTATTTTTTTTTCTTTTTTTTATTTGTTTACTTTATGCTATTTAAGCAAATAAATTTAATAATAAATATTACTCGATTTTGAAAAATTCCAAATAATTATCTCTCCATTAATTTAGTTAAATAATTTTACTTTTTATTAATTGATTAAAATCTCAATTTTGAAATTATATATATACTTTTCTCTTGTAATATATATATATATATATATATATATATATATATATATATATATATATATATATATATATATATATATATTAATATATAGTTATATATATATAATTAAAAATTTTAGTTTTTAT
>CANXYC010836154.1:0-17423 GCA_948193065.1 Aleurites moluccanus
TTTCATGGTCCAAACTCAAACTGAAATTCAGTCCAATATTCACCATTCAATTAACTCTAATTACATATTTTTAACATGAATTATATCTTCCATTTCCCAATTAAAACACAAAATAAATTTTCCCTAATTTCTCCCTAAACATTCGGTGCAAGATAAGTTACACAACCAGATTTTAATTCCATATTTAATCACCATTTACTCCATCCATTTAACTTGTATACAACATCAATTCCTTACTTAGAACAAGGAAATCAAATTTTCCCCAAATTTGCACAAATGGATTCGGCCACAAAACTATTTCCCAATCATCATTCAAATTCAACCATTCAAATATCCCAACCATCATTCAAAGGCAAATAAATCACTAACCAATAGAATTTTTGGACAAACTTACCCACTTCCTCAAGTTGACCGAACCCTAACTCTTCAAAGGCTCCACCAAGCTTGAAGTTGAAACCAATGGAAGAAATGGAGGAGATGATAGTATAAATTCTTCTCAAAGTTCAAACAATTTCTCCAAAAGCTCCAATAATTCTCCAATGGCCAAAATGCTTAAGGAAGAAGAGGGAAATTTCTTGTGTTGGCTTAAGGTACACGGTTTGGTGATGAAGAATGAAAAGCTGATTTGGTTTTTGAATTTTTTATTAGTTAGTGGAGATTTGCTAACTAATCTAGTGCATCCAATTCTATTAAGCTTGCTTTAAGTCCTATGCATGCACCCTTTGGATGGAAATGTACCAATATCTCATTCTATGGAATCAAGATGCAGAAAAATGCAACTAACTCCTTCCTCTTTCTATTTTATTTCAAATAAGTCCTATAAATTCCCAAATAATCCCTTATTCTATTTAATTTTAAAAATCAAGTCCTATTATTTAAAAACCCTAATTTTTTTCCTATTTTTATTTTTATTATCCTTAAATTATCTCTTCCTAATTTAATTAATTACAAATCAAACACACATAAATACACATCAATTAAATTCCAAATAATAATAAAAAAAAAATTCCCAAATGTCATAAACCATACTAAGCTCGGTTAAGCTTGGTGTTACATATTTAGTGACAGCAATGACAGTTGGAAAGAAGTTTGTGATAGTGAAGGAAGTACCTGCTGCTATTTTAGAGCATGAGAAATTGAAGGAGCCAAGAAGTATCAATGATGGTAAAGTTTTTGTGGTGAATTCTAATCATGGTAGAAGTAACTCAAAAGGAAGATAAGGAGGAAATATTAGATCAAGCTCAAGTTTGAGATCACGAGCAAACTATGCTAATAAAAAAATATTATTATTGTCATGACAAGGGGCACATTCAGTACTATTATAGGAAGATGAAAAAAGATATTATAGAATTAATCAATTCAGTAAAAGTTGTTGTAAGTTTGTAAGTGTTCTAGCTGAAGAGAATGATTATGCAAATTTTGCAACTGAAAATAATGATGTGTTTAATATTGATATGGTTGATGAAAAAAAAAAGACAAAGGATTGATTATGTAATTAGTGGGTCATGGTTTATGCTTGCCCTTATCATATTTGCTCAAAGAAATAATACTTCGATAAAATTGAAGATTGCAAAGATGAATGTAAAACTAACCAATGATGAGAAGATGGATATTGAAGGTATTAGTTGAGTAAATATCAAGATGCATGATGGTAGTGTGGAAACACTTTGTGATGTGAGGTATATTCCCAAGTTTGAGAGGAATTTATTTTCTTTAGGTAAGTTGGATTCATTAGTTTATAGATGTTGTAGACGCCGAATTTTAGCACATCTTGAGTTTGAGCAAAAGCTCGATGATTAGACATCAAATATTGATATACAAGATGCAATTCCTTGTTGAGAAGATGACTAAATTGAAAAATGCATTTTGATTCGAGCATGATTTGTATAAAGTGACTTTTTTTATATGAAAATGGACTGGGGAGATTGCCAAAACCTAGAAGATAGCAATTGAGGATCCAGACTAATATTTTATTTTTAAAAGTATCAAAATATTATTTAAATGAACTTAGGATGGTTTCATACCAAGTTTGGAGACCCAAAAAGGGAATTAGTTGTGTGGGAGGCCAACATGCCCTTGCGTGGCAAGGCCAACGAGCTCGTTCTTGGCACAAGGTTGCACTGCCCTGCCCCAGGCTGCACGACCTTGCCCCAGACCATGCAGGGATGTACGGCCCTATAGTAGGGCCATACGGCCCTGTACCCTTGCCTTGCATCACGGTTTGCCTCAGGCCCATTCCACAACTTTCTAGTTCGATTTTTCTCCATTTTGGGACCCTCTCAGCTTGTTTTATTTCCTTATTAGTATTTCTTTTTAGTTCCTTTTAGAGTTTTATTAAAAGAGAAGATTTTCATTAAAACTAAATAGGAAACGTTGCAAATACTTGGTTTGCAAGTATTTTTAAACTTAAAATTTCTTGATTTTTATTTAAGAAAATTAAACTAATTTAGAACCTGATTTAACTAAATAGGAGAATACTTTGCTTGTATACCAAGTATTATTGCTATTTAGGAGTTGGCTAAAGGATCTCCTTATGCTTATAAATATCCCTCTATCTCTTCAAAGGGAAGGATCTTCTTCTTTTTTCTTTTTTTTTAGAACTTTGAAAGGACTTCTTTTGAAATCAATTTTTAGAACTTTGAATTAAAATCTTAATCTTATTTTCTCTAAAACTTTAAAATCTAAAGAACTTCTATTGAATAATTTATTGAATTTAATCATATAAAATTACAAAAGCTTGATTCTTTTTTAGAATCGATATTAGAAAAGATCTTTCTTTTTGAAAACCGAAAACTTGTTTTTATCTAAGATCTTCTTGTAAAGGATATAATAAGAATAGATTCTTGGTTGTATTCTTTGAGGAAAAGAAGAAAATTCTATATTGAATCAAGGGCTGATTCGATCACTTTGGAAGGATAAAGCAATCCATCTCGTGCAGAAGTATTTGAGTTTGGATCCTTTCTTAACCATCAAAAGCAAAGCCTGAGAACGAATCACTGGATCTTGGTGTCTTGAGGTTTAGGTTAGTAATTTCATTAAATTTTCTTGAATAAACATACGAAAGTTTGTGTGATCATATGGATTGGTAGGGATTCACATCACACAATCCATATTATCTATATTTATGTTTTTACATATGTTTACCATTCATATATAAAGATGTTTGATTGTTGCAATTAAGGATATGTATGATGAATATATGGTATTAGGTTTAGGTTGCATGAAATCTAGATTTTCTTTATGATATGATTCACCATGGCATGAAATAAACATGCACTTTTGAGTTTGATTATTTTATGGATTAAAATATGTATTTAAACTTGTTTATTTCATGCATATGAATTTAATACTTTGAAAGTAATGTATATTGAGCAAATATGGCCCAAAGGACAAAAAATTTGTTTCCCACTTAAGCAAAAATGGCCGAAAAGCCATGAAAATTGAAGTCTCAGACATAAGGGCAACTCGACTATTTCCTAGATTAGGTCATCCAACCCTAAAGCAGATCCTCACGGCTCTGCTTTTTGATGTCTATTTTCTTTAATGTTTTTCATGCTTTTTTTATACATTTCAACCTACTTGTTTCCATTTTATTTGTAATTTGTGTTTAGAAAACCTTTGAATTTGTGTTTAAATAATTTTTGGACCTTCAATAAATGTTGTGTGATGATTCTCATACTAAGTACATCAACATGTTACTTTTTTTTTGTGATTGAGTTGAACTGTGTAGTTTAGGCTCAAAGTCTGACGTTTTATGTATTTGATTTCTTATAATGATATTAGATTGAGAATTTGTTACCCAAGCACAATGGTAGCCCGACCCTTGTGTAGAGCCAGACAGCCCATGTGGGCCATATGGCCCTTTCCTAGGGTCAGCCGACCATGAGGCTCTGCTCTCTAATCCTTGTACTTTCATGAATTTTTTCTTATTTCTTTCATTCTTTTTCATGTTTAAATGTTTCATGTAATCCATATATGTTTATAAATTTTATTGATGTGTAGATAGGATGTCTTTAGGTTGTATTAGAAGGATGTTTATGCCATAAACACCAACTTGCTACTGGTTCAATGTTGATGTTGTCAAATTAATTAGTTTTCATCCTAAGCATGATAATTAGCTTGTTTAACTTGATGAAATGAATATGATATGATTTAATATTTGTTAATGGCATTAATATGAAAATTTTAGCATGTTTAGTTACTGATATGATAAATTCATTATGATAAATGACTTGTTTTGGTAGGATCACATGAGATTTAGTTTGATTATCATATGTAATAACCTTGGCAAAATGGAGAAAATGTGATTATTTCATAAAATTAGCTAATGTTTTTAATGAACATTTTGATTAAATAACGTGCATATGAAATTGGAGCATGATAATTTGAGTGAATAAAGGAAAGCATAATTATTACATGAAAGTTTGCTCGTTGTTTGCCTTGTGAGTTGTTTAAAATGCTATGTTAATTTGATATGTTAAATAACTTATTCTAGTTTGATTATATTAGTACTTGTATATATGAATTGTTTTGGAATGTCTTATTGGTTCATGAATTAACTATTTGTAACTAAATTAAGAACTAAGCTATGGCTTTGATTGAATGCCTTGAACCACGAATATGTAAACATGAATTTAAGCACACTAATTGATAAAATCATAATTTATGTGAATTTACTTGTTATTTGAAATATGTTTGTGCTTGTACTTGTTCACGTAGACTAACCATGTATGATCCCTATGGAGGAAATGAATGGTATGGGGCTAATAATGCCAAAGTATTTGCTAAAGCAAATAGGCTTATACAAATTTAAGCCCAAAAGCAAGTTTGTGGTTTCTAAAGCTATGTTGACAATTGAATAATTCAAAATTGTATTAATTTCTCCTTTTCTTTCTTATTTAGGGTGCTAGATGCATGCTTATATGTGATATTTTACCTTTAATGGATTGTATATTTATACTTGCTAAATTGTTTAGAAGATTCATTTATCTTTCTCTTTCTTTAGGATTAGCGTGCTTTATTTGTATATGTTATGGTAACTACGTCTATAATGTTATATGGTTTATTAGGAATGGTCATGAGAGATTGTGCAAATAATTATACAAGATATAACTTTGTCTAAGAAGATTGGATTTTAAGTGAGACAACTTGTGACTCCTCTAATCTTTCATATGAATTATACTTGGCATAATTTAGGGTTCAATTTTGCCTTATGAATTGTGAATTATAGATTGTTGCATATAAATTTCATTAAAAATATATCCAAGTTCTCTTTTATTAAAACCTTTAGCTTAGAGTGGAAGCTGGTTGTGATGACCAGGCGGATTGGGTTGCTTAACACTTTTCCCAATCCATACCTGATTTTCTTACCTGAATCTTTAGATACGGTGGCTTGGTACTCTGCCAGGGATACAATGGCCATTTATTTTCTAAAGGAAGAAAATGTTTTGTATTTATAGTCTTGATTATACCTAAAATTGAGTGGTAATCCCTTTTCTCCAATTTGGTTTATCCCTACTGGCTTCCTTAATGCTTGAGCCTAACAGAACCCAAATTGTCGCTGCAAAATAAACTAGCATGATTTATATATTTTTGAATAGTATTCATATGATTATGCTTAGGATGTTTAACTACTGCAATGTTAGATTTATCATAGTAAATGACTTGTTTTGGTGTTATCACATGTGGTTTAAAATGAATAACATTTGTAATAACCTTGGCATGCTTTGTTTGCTTTTAAATTAATAATATGTGACCATATTATGAAATTAGCTATTATTTTAAATTAAATGTCTTCAACAATTGCATTTTTGTGAATTAAACATGATGCATATGATGAATAGATGAAAGCATGATTTATATATACAAGTTGTTTGCCATTTTTCCATGCATACTAGAATTGTGGTTGCTTGTTAAGACTAAACATGTAGGAATTCACCATGGAGAAATGTATTATATGAGAATTATGAGACCAATGAGGCCTATATGCATGTAAGCCCAGAAGCAGGTTCATGGCTCCAAAGGCCATATTGATGATTGAATAATCTAAGTTCATTTCTCCTTCCCTTTCTTTATTTAGGGTATTAGATGCATGCCTGTATGGGATTCTTTATCTTTAATGGATTACTTATTTGTACTTGTTAGGTTCTTTAAAGGATTCATTTCTCTTTCCATTTCTTTAGAAGTATTGTGTTTTGTTTATGTGAATATTGAATCTATTATATCAAATGTTTTTATGTTATATCTTTAATCAAGAATGGTCATGAGAAATGGTGCTATTAATTATTCAAGATATAATTATGTCTAAAGAGATTGGGTTTTAAGTGAGATCACTTGTGACTCCAATTTTTCTTGGGAATTATACTTGATATAATTTTTGGTACAGTTAATCATGTATCATAATAGGGATTTGTTTTTCCATATGAATATTCAAATTGCTGATTGTTTATATATTTCATGTAATGCTGCATATACAAATTGTACAAATTGTTCAATCATTAGAAGTATATCCAAGTTCTCGGCTATTAAAACTTTTAGCTTAGAGTGAAAACTAGTTGTGATGGCCAAGCGAGCTGGGGTGCCTAGCACCTCTTTAATCCGTACCCCATTTCCTTATATGGATGTCTGGATAACGCAACCAGGTGCTCTGCCATGGATACAATTGCAACCCATTTTCTGGAGGAAGAAAACACATTGCAAATGTGGTTTCGGTAATACTTAAAAAAATTGAGTGGCGACTCCTTTTCTCCGGTTTGGTTTATCTTTACCATCTTCCTTAAGACTTAAAGCCTAACATAATCCAAACGTCACCACAAAAGACACCATAAATGTTCCTTGGAAAGTGGAGTTATAAAAGTTAGCCGAGGTGCTATCATAATTATAAAGGGTTAAGAATTTGGAAGAAGAAATATTTACATATTGGTTGCTTGTACAATTATTGATGGTGTAGCACATGGCTGAGCATATAATGAATTGAAGAATAAAAGAGTATTTATGGTGACATTTACAAAAAGGGTACAATTTAAAGACTAAGTTAAAAAATTGAATATTTGATGAAATTTGAGTCAAGGCAGAGATTGTAAGAATTATGTCTCAGATTTCAAGTTGCAAAAAGACTCCTATTTAGTATAGAATTCCTTATAGTTTCTTGTCTTGGTAGACAAGTTTTGTGCTCTATAAATAGGAGGTAACTCAATGGCTATTGAGTAGAGATTGTAGTAGAGGCCTAGAGCCAATAATTGGTGAGTAGTATAATGCAATACAAAGTACATGGGTATAGTGTCTTTGTGATAAATTATTATAAGTAATTTTGAGGATTTTTAAGTGCTAATTTGTAATTGTATTTGTTGATTTATTAATGAATTTATTTGTAGAGTGAGCTTATGTTAAACCATGTTGAATTTTGAGTTCCTGTCAAATTATATTTTTTGTTGTCTGAGGTATTTTCCATAACATATCCTTATAAGGGAAGACTCTCACGCATGAAGCCTTATTCCTAACATCAATGAGATAGAGTCATATAAACATAAGGCTCGAGAACTACAAATTGAACTTGTCACATGCAATATACCCAGTGCATCCATAGAGTGATGTGACTAGATAGCTCTCATGATGTTACCATCTGTCACCGCATTGCAATATGGTGAAAGAAGATTTGGTATTTTTAAGTCAATTATCTTCATTATTAAAGGTAACTTGTCTTAACAAAAAAAAAAAAAAAAAAGATATTTCTCAAGGACAACTCTCGCTTTTTCTTTAAAAAGCAATAGAACATCTTCTTAAGATGCATGGGAAGAAGATGTTGTTCATCTGTCACATCCCAAAACTAGAGATGTGATGGTCCTAGGGCATGGGTAGACTTAAGGCCACCAAAATCCCATAGAACACAATAACCTAACTTGTGGCAATAACAAAATAATATCTATAGCCATTAACAAATCCAAATCATAAACATCATTAACCTGAAATATCATCTTGTGATATAACTATCAAAATATAATCAACTTGTTCACTAGGGATCAAAGGCAAATAAGGTCATCTATAAAAAATAAACAAGTGATAACCTAAAATAATATTACAATTATTCAACTATTATAAAGTTCTAAGAGGATTACATCTCAAAATAATAACAAAATATATCTCAAATGAATAAAATCTATACTTTTAAATAGCTTCTTAGAGAAAGAAGTCAAGAAGCTCTATCTTTAGTCTTTGGACCTATGACTTTAGCACCTGAAAACTATAATGGAAGGAGAGTGAGCCTTCAACTCAATAAATTATGCATGCCATACTTGAGATTTAGAATCATATCAGAGGTTTGGAGTGTTGTCTTTATCCATATATATAACAAACAGAGTTCATATTACAGATATCAGAATATATGTATAATCAAAGGTCATATACATATAAGAATCATAATAAAAGATCAAAATACAAAGGTCAGAAATCAGAGGTTAGAAGTGCCTACAAGAAATGGTACATCACAGATACATATATATATGTAGGGTAAGCAATGTAGATGTCAGAACAATAGAGAAACATAACAGGAGTCTAACAATATCCATAAATAAAACAGGAGTACTACGATCTCTATACATAGTACATGTGCTTGTGCTAGCACATGCCTAGAGAAACTTTGTTCTCTCTAGGAAGGACCTTAATACTTCGACTCTATTAGTCGAGTCACTGATGCACACAGTCCTGTGATATGTCCCTTATAGGGAATGTGTTCTAACAATAACATCTACTTGGTTCAGAATATAAATATTTGCAATAGAGGTTTTTATTAATCATTAAACATTTTAGAATAATCTGTTTATACTATAATAATGAGTTAGTTCCAAAGGAATGGGTAGCAATACCAACTCCCAAGCACAATAATGGTATCAAGATGGTATATATATATATAACAAATATCATTGGTTTTAAGGAAAATACAAACTTAATAATTGCATAGATATGCTTAGAATGAATTTTAGCATAATAATCACATATATAAAGCACATATGCATAACTTACCTAGTCAAAGTAATAATCCAAACTGAAGCTCAAAAAATTCTATCAAGCTCCAAATCAACTCAAAAATACTTTAATACTCCAAGCCTAACACATTTCAACAAATCATAAATTTAGAGTTTTACTTACCTAACATTATCCATATCAAATTCTTGCAATTAGAGACTTTCTAAAGTTTTTATAGATAGTTCTTGAACTTAATTTAACCATTCTCAAAGAAAATTATAAAAGAATAGAAGAATTGTTACTATTCACCATTTTCCCTAATTTTTCCTGTTAGATAGAGTGCTTTAAAGACATTCATTTTTATATGTATTTTTCTTTTGTTTTTATTAATAAAGGCATTCTTCTTTATTCAGTGATCCATTCTTATACGAATTTTGTATGATTATCTTGAACTATATAATGAAGTCCTTAGTTTATAAACATAGAATGAGAGTATTCTTAATGAGATCATGATAATGAGATACTTATTGTGTGCAATTATGTTAATACTTAAAATATTCCTGGTCAAATAATCAACAAGATAAAACATTATTAGTTCAGATAGACTAGCACGTGTTACACTTCTTGATTGAATCAAACAGCTGATGTTATGAGCTTTAGACATTAAGATGTTTAAAGATAACATGTGAATGCTCACTAAGAGTAGTTGAGTTCATTGGATGACCACTATGAGATAATCACATGGATAACTATTTAATGTTAGTGATAATCTCATCATAGCGATATACATATGTCATTTGACTTGAGATGCTTAGAGTGATCTAAAATGTTGAATCTATGCTTTGACACTATTCCTTGTTGTCTCATAAGAGATTGCACATAGGATAGTGATTGGATATAGTATAAGGTATTATAGATAGTTAAGTAGTTAATAAAGGGTTCATCACTCTTAATAGAAGGAGAGTATACCTATGGACTCATAGCCTCTTGTATGAGATTATTACTGGGAATCTTTGGTAGAAGTTGATTTGATTTAGAGAGTGTCTTTGAGATTAAATTTATTAAGTAATGAGCCTCAAAGACAAAGAATTAACATTCAAGCTAGATGTGGTATAGCCAGTCTAGTGGGAGTTAACACATAGTCCATACTATGAACTAAATGAGGTATAACATGATGAAAGGATTAATGCATACATATTGTCTGTGGAAAGGTTCTATGTCAAATCATAAACTTTTTGGATTTATTAGAGGTCGTGATGTATTGCTAGATACTGCTCATGATTTGCTAAAGTCTAAAGGAATGATTAAGAAAAGTCATTTAATGCACCAAAAATAATTGGGCTTTTTCTGAGGCTTTAAGTTGCCAATAAAACTAAAGAACCTGTAAGGTCACACATATATAGGAGGATATGATGAAAGAATTATAAGCTTATATAATTAATTGGGCCAAATCCAATTAAGATTGGTCCAAGCTCGGGTTTTTAAGAGCCTATGCGTATGAGCTCTTTAGATGGGCTATACACATGGACTAAAAGTTAATTGGGCCTTATTAATTGTTAATTAGGTCATGCTATTATAAATATATATCTACATTAGCATACATGAGAAAAAACTTTAGAAACCCTAAAGGAGCTGCCACCCTCTTCCTAGCATACTAGGGTTAGGCTATAATCACCAAAAAGTTTTGTGATTCTTTTCATCAATCCTTCATGTGGATACTTAAGGTGCAATCAATAGTTTTGGATTGTTGTGGTTTGCTATAACCCAACAAGAAGGAAACACTAAAAAATTGATGATTAAAGAATTTTAATTGGTAAGCTTTTCTTCTTTCATGTTCTAAATCAAATTGAATCTCACATAGGACCCTTCTTGATTGGAGTTTCTTTTAATTCCGCTGTATAAATTATGATTTAAACTCCAACACTTCTAATAACCAAAATCTATGGCCATAAATGCATATAACCTACTCCTCCATGACTCATACATAACTATTCTAATAACCTATAACCTAAAATCATAACAGAAATCAAGTTCTAGAGAAAATACCTCTTTCTCCTCAAATGGAGATTTTTGAAGAAATATTGACTTGGAATAATTTAATAGCTTTCTCAAAGTGTTTGCCTTCCAAAATGAAGCATTAATGTCAGTATTAATGCCTTACAAATACAAATGAAACGAATTTAGGGTTTGGCTGTTGAGAAATAAAGAAGAAAGAGAAAAGAGTTAAATTTTTGGATGGTTGACAAATAAATGGATATATATAGAACTTGACACTACATGCTTGTGAAAGAAGGACTTGCGCCAGTGAAGGTTGACCTTTCACGCCTGTAAAGATGATCTTCACGCCCATGAAAACAATATGATGAAAATTCAAAATTCAGACGTAAACTTTTTATATGCTTGTGACCATATGGTTCACACCCGTGAAGGTATGCTTTATTCTTATGAAAATAGGTTATGAGGCATTCTCAAACTTCTCTCCAACCCAACTTCAAAACTACACTAAACACAACTTAACATATAAAAACTCTCTCTAAGAACCATCTATAACCAAACATATCACTTTCCTATAGACAATACTAACAAAAAATAAAATAGAACAGAGCAGAGAATTAGAATCTATTATAGTACAAACAAATTCATTCAGAAACAAACCAAACAAAATATAGACATAAGCAGTACAGATAAAGGGTATTATATTTTTCCCTCCCAACATAAAATTCATCCTCAAATTTTACAAAAATCTTACTCTTAATCTGGAAATAATTTAGGATACTTAGTCTACATACTAAGTTCACTCTCCAACTGCATTATTCTGTCGATTGGTTCTTCTAAAGAACTTTCACCATTGCTATGTCCTTATTCCAAAATCTTTTAACCATTCTATCAACAATGGCTATAGGAACCTCTTCATAAGCTAAGTCTGAGTTAAGCTCCAAAGGCAGCGTTTGCAATACATTCGAAGGATCTAGAACATACTTGTGAAGCATAAATATGTGAAACACTAGATGAACATTATCCAAGTCTATTGGAAGTGCCAACTGATATGAAACATTTCCAATGTTGTCCAAAATCTCAAAAGGTCCAATATATCTCGGAGATAGCTTGCCTTTCTTTCCAAATCTCATAACTCCTTTCATTGGCGATACCTTCAAAAAGACCTTATCCACAATGAAAAAATGAAGATCTTTTCTCTTAGGGTCAGCATAGCTCTTCTGACAACTAAAAGCAGTTTTCTATCATTCTTGAATCAAAGGTACTTTCTTGGATGTATATTGAATCAAATTAGGACCTTTAATGAACCTTTCCCTAATCTCATACCAACAAATAAGAGATCTACACTTCCTTCCATACAGATCCTCATACAGTGCCATTTGGATTGTAGAGTGATAACTGTTGTTGTAAGCAAATTCAATCAACGGTAGGTGTTTATCGCAATTACCTCCAAAATATAGGATACACATCCTCAATATGTCCTATAGAGTTTGGATGGTCCTCTCTGATTGTCCATCGGTCTGCAGATGAAAAGCCCTATTGAAATCCAATCGAGTACATAATGACTCATGCAATTTCTACCAGAATCTTGAGGTAAACTGAATACATCTATTAGAAATGATCGATATCGGAACACCATGCAATCTCACAATCTCATCAATATACAACTGAACATACTAAGAAGTTGAATAAGTATTCTTTATTGGTAGAAAATGAGCTTACTTACTCTACCTATCCACAATCACCCAAATGGAGTCATGTCCATTGGAAGTCTTTGGCAAACCTACCACAAAATCCAAATTTATTCTTTCTCATTTCCATTATGGGAAAGGTAACTACTGAAGTAACCCGAATGGTTTCTGGTGCTTAAATCTAACCTGCTAACAAGTTAAGCACTTAGCCACAAACTCCGTTATGTCTCTCTTTATGCCATACCATCAATATGATTCTTTAACATCATGATACATCTTAGTGGTACCTTAATGCACATTGTAACTGGCATAATGAACTTCCTTCAACACTTGCTCAATCAGATTATCCACTGCATGAATACATAACCATGTATCATATCTCAATACACTATCCCTAATGGTGAATCTCAGAGCTTTCTTTGATTCCACTTCATTCTTCAACTTAACCGATCGAGAATCTCTATCTTGAGCTTCCTTAATATAATCAACCAATAATGGTTTAACTTGAAAATGAGCTAACAACACTCAATCATTAGACAAGCCAAACCAAATGCACAAATCATGCAAACTCCTAAATTTTTTAACCAACTGTCGTTTACTCACCTAAATGTGAGCCAAACTCCCCAATGATTTGTGACTCAAAGCAGTAGCTACTACATTAGCCTTATCCGAATGATACAAAATCTCACAATCATAAACTTTAAGCAATTACATCCATCTTCTTTTCCTAAGGTTTAAATCTTTCAACTGAAAGGTATACTTTAAGCTCTTGCAATCTGTGTAGATTTCACACTTCTCACTATACATGTAGTGCCTCCAAATCTTCCAAGCAAACACTACTGCTGCCATCTCCAAATAATGGGTTGGGTAATTCAACTAATGTTTCCTCAAATGATGAGAAGCATAAGCTATTACCTTACCATTTTGCATCAAAAAACAACTGAGTCCTACTCTCGAAGCATCACAATAAACCACAAAACCACCTTCACCAAAAGGTAGTGCCAGAATCTTAGCAATAGTCAAACAAGTCTTTAACTTTTGAAAACTATCCTCACAATCATCAGACCATTGAATCTTTACATGCTTATGAGTGAGCTTACTCAAAGAAGCAGCTAGCTTAGAGAAATCCTGAACAAATCTTCGATAATAGCTTGCCAGACCCAGAAAACTGCTAACTTCTTTCACATTGGTAGGTCTAAGCCAATCTAGAAACGCATCGACTTTCTTCAGATCTATAAAAATCCCTTATTTGTTAATCACATGTCCTAGAAAGCAAACTCTATGAAGCCATAATTCACACTTAGAAAACTTAGCATAAAGTTGATGTTCTCTTTAAGTGTGTTAAAACCATGCACATATGTTCTTTATACTCTTCCTTACTCTTGGAATACACCAATATGCCATTAATGAACACAATCACAAACCTATCTAAGAATGGTTTGAAGACGCTGTTCATTAAATGCATAAAAGCAATTGGTGCATTCGTCAATCCAAATGGTAGTACCAGAAATTCATAGTGACCATACCTGGTTCTAAAAGCAGTCTTAAGCACATCCTCCCTCTTGATCATCAACTGATGATAACCTGATCTCATGTCAATCTTAGAGAAATGACTTGTTCCCTATAACTGGTCAAACAAGTCATTAATCCGAGGAAACAAATACTTATTTCAAATAGTGACTTTATTGAGTTGCTAGTAATCGCTACATAATCTCATAGATCCATCATTCTTCTTAACAAATAACATCGAAGCACCCTAAGGCAAACTACTCGCCTTATGAACCCTTTATCTAATAAGTCTTGCATTTGTAACTTCAATTCCTTTAATTTAATAGGGGCCATATGATATGGAGGTATCGATATCGGATTAGTAACTGAGAGTACTTTAATACTGAACTCAATCTCTTTATCTGGTCATAAACTAGGCAATTCTTTTGGAAATACATCCACAAACTCATACACAATAAAAATATGATCAATGCTCTTCACTTCCTTTTCCGAGTCTCGGACTTACGCCAAATACCCTCGACATTCTTTCTTGAACAATCTCTTCGCCCGATGGCGGATATCATATTATAAGGAACCTAGCTCTTTTCCCCTTAAAAATCAAACTCTTCACCCGAAGGTGGCTTGAACACAATCTTCTTCTTGTTACAATCAATGATAGCAAAAGACTTGGACAACCAATCCATGCCCAAGATCACATCGAACTCCAGCACTGGCAGTTCAACCAAATCTACCTCCAAACTCTTGCCATTGAGGCTCACTAAATAAGAAGGATAAGTCTTATTCACCTTTATCTCCTCCTCTAAAGGAGTCGAAACAACTAATGCAGAATCCAGAAGTTTACATGTCACAGATAATTTCTTTGCAAAACATAAAGAAATAAAGGAACTGTTGCACCATAATCAAATAGAACTCATGCATTCAAAGCTTGAATAAGAATAATACCTATCACAACTGTGTTTGAGGCCTGAGCCTCCTATTGAGTTAATGTAAAAACTCTACCCCTGCCTCTGCCAATTGGTGCTTGCCCTAAATCCTGTCCCACTGTTTGACCATAACTCCTACCAACATCCTGACCTCTAGCCAAACCTCCTATACCAAACTGAATATCATCTCCTCCCCTATCCACCTAAACTGTGGAATGGGAAGCTTGAGGCCTATCTGAATGCAATGCCTAGGGACAATCCTTAATAAAGTGGTCGAACTGACCATATCTGAAACATACACCTGTCTCCCTATAGCACTATCCAGAATGTTTCTTTCCACTAATAGAGCAAAGAGGAACTGAACCTCTGGGAGATGCCAAACTATCAAAACCATAACTCATCTGTGAAGTATGCTTGGAAGTACTCTATCTCTGCTGAGATCGACTTGACTGACCTCCAGAACTGATCGGTGCAGTATGAAGAGAAACACCCATACTTTTCACTCCATTCTCATCTCTATCTGACTTAAATGAACCTCCTATCTTTTCCTTATTCCTTTGCTCCCTAGCAGATCTTACTTCCATTTCTCTGTTCTCAATAACCTTTGCCTTATTCACCAGCGCATAAAAGGAATCAAACTCTTGTATCTATAAAATCTTAAATATTGGGGCCAACAATCCCCTCCTGAACTGATGAATTTATGCCGCCTCATTAGGCACAAAAGTAAGAGAAAACTTAATCAAATTGCTAAACCTCTTAGCATATTCAATATAAACATATCAAAAGTCTATAAAAGTCTCTCAAAGTCCAAGGCTCTAGCCTCTCTAACTGATTCTGGAAGAAACTCCTTCATCACAAGCTCCCTGAAACGAGCCGAAATGATCCCTTCATTACCAACAAGTAAACCATAAATACTCCTCTTAAACAAGTCACAGGTATCACCCTTCATAAGGTGACCTGCAAACTCCATAGTTGTCCTATCAGGAACTCTTAAAATCTCTGCTTTATCTTCCACTTCTTCCAAAAATTCAGTAGGGATTACCTCACTTTTATACTTTACTAGCTTGAGCTTTAAAAATTTCTCAAAAGATACTTTCTTAACTTGCAAAACCAAAAGTGGGTGAGGAGGAACAATCGGAGGAGCTACCAGAGCTGCAGATGGTGGCGAAACTAGAGCCACCTGTACCGGAGGAGCCTATTGCCTCAGCTGGGCAATTTACTCAGTTATCATCTCATAATTATGCTCTAACCATTCAAATCTCTGAGCCATATCCAAAGGAGGTGCTGGAGGAACCTCATTATCTCCTATTCATCCAACAGAACAGGCTTCAGAAGAAAAATCTCTCCTAGGACGACCACGTCCTCTGCCTCTACCACGACCGCATCTATAAGACATATTAGAACTGATAACAGAAAAAAAAAATTCAGATTCAGATAAGACAGAAACATAGATTCACAATAGAGGATAACAAAATATTTGCAAGACATAATTCCTATGCTCTATAATTCCCTTAATTAGACACTCATTACCACAAAACAACTATAACTTCAAACCTACGCTTTGATACCACCTTTGTCACATCCCAAAACTAGAGATGCGATGGTCTTAGGGCATAGATAGGCTTAAGGCCACTAAAACCCCATAGAACATACCAACCAAACCCGTGGTAATAACAAAACAATAACTATAGCCATCCACAAATCCAAATCATAAACATCATCAACCTGAAATATCATCCTGTGATATAACCATCAAAATATAATTAACTTATTCATTAGGGATCAAAGTCAAATAAAATCCTTTATCCAAAATGAATAAATAATAACCCAAAAGAATATTAGGACCATTCAACTATTATGGAGCTCTAAGAGGATTACATCTCAAAATAATAATAAAATATATATGAAATGAACAAAATCTATAATTTTAAATAGCTTCTTAGAGAAACAAGTCAAGAAGCTCTACCTTCGGTCTTTGGACCTACGACTCTAGTACTTGAAAACCGTAACAAAAAGAGAGTGAGCCTTTAATGCAATGAATTATGCATATACCATACCTGAGGTTCAGAATCATATCAGAAATTCAGAGTGCTATCTTTATCCATGTATATAACGAATAGAGTTCATATTATAGATATCAAAAGATATATATAATCAAAGGTCATATACATATCAGAATCAAAATTAGATATCATAATACAAAGGTTAGAAATAAGAGGTCAGAAGTGCTTATAAAAAATGGCACATCACAGATACATACATACATACATATATATATATATATATATATATATATATATATATATATATATATATATATATATATATGTTTTTTCAGCAATGT
>CANXYC010836299.1:0-64506 GCA_948193065.1 Aleurites moluccanus
CTGTTTATCTCATGTTAGGTGCATCCTTTGGGTCAGCAGCAAAGGGAACTGGCCTCAAGGCTCTTGAATTTGCTCTCTCTATTTGTGAGTCAGTTGATATGTATGGTTTCACTGTGGATCCAGGATACAAAGAATGGTATAAAATTTTTCTACAGTTACTATCTCCAAAAGACTAATTATGCAAAATTTTAGTACATCTATCTGAACAATGAACTTTAAAATATTCTCAGGACCAGATATTTCTCAGAATCTCGACAAGGTCACACTCCTCTGCATGGAAGGGCTTACTACCAGATGATGGAGTGTTTGGGTGTAAGTCTACAAGAGTTCTTACCATTTTTTTCTTTTCCTGGCTGAGACCTTTTGACCTCTGTTAATATCACAATCATAAGGATGGGAAAGTACTGTTTATGGTCCCAGACAGGCATACTGTACGGAAGGTCTGACTTGAGTATTGCTGTTTGCTGACACTTAAATTATGTACAATGCTAAGCTTAGTAGCTTATACAATTAGAACCTTAAATAATATTTTTCATTTTATTAGAATT
Organism: Aleurites moluccanus; assembly: GCA_948193065.1. Lineage (NCBI taxonomy): Eukaryota > Viridiplantae > Streptophyta > Magnoliopsida > Malpighiales > Euphorbiaceae > Aleurites > Aleurites moluccanus. The sequence goes on from CANXYC010836299.1 coordinate 549, forward strand.
TCCAATGCACTCTCCACAATAGAATTGAAATCATCCTATTTGCTATTGTATGCAGTCAGTAACCTTGTTCAGTATTTTCTTACTTTTGGCTTTATTAAGCTTATAAAAATCCATTCCCCAATGAGAGATGATCCAAACCGTGTTGTGCAATGGGTACCAAGCTGGAGCACAATTAGAGCTGCTAGAGTTGCATCGGAGAAATTGTTGAGGTAGCCTGTCATTACCTTTATTTTATATATATATATATATATATATATATATTTTCAGTCATTACCTTTATTTTATAGTTTTTTTCTTTCATTAAATATTTTCCATGAAATAGCTAGAAATCTATTATAGAGGGACCATATAATTTTTATTTTTCTTTTTTTTTCTTTTTTAAATCTGACCCAAATGCACAATTATTAATCCTGCAAAGCAATGCCCTGGATATGATACTTTGGAGAATTTATGCGGCTATTAGTTAAATGACCATTGAATTGAAATTTTTGACATTTCAAGTAGTGGACGTAATAGAATTGTTATGGGAAGACGCATTTTTGTATGAAATGGCAATGGCCTCAGGAAGTAGAGAACCTTTTGCAAAAATCAGTGACCATTAACTACTGTTTGGTGGTTTCTTCTCCCTGGACGTTTGCCAACTTTATGTTAGGTCTTATCCTTAGGCTCTTATGAAAGAGAAATATAGTGATGGGAAAAAAATTCTCTTTTGCTTGGAAATTGTTATGGAAGACTCTTGAGCCTTCTAAGATGGTTTCTTTTGTGCGGGATGAAAGATGGTAGATTTAACAATTATTTAATCTCCAAAAGTGGTGGGAAATTTTGGTTAATAGAACGCTTATTTTTTGAAAGGATACTGATCATATTTATTGTGTAGTTTTTGCACCAGACTAATTGGGTGAGTTGTGTATTCTTCTCATATGGACATGTTTGAGGGGTGAGAGCTTCAGTTATGGATGAGAATTGGTTGGTGATCTCAATTACTCTTTTTAGTTTTTTCATTATTAATTTAGAAAGGAAAGTATAAGTGAGCTTTTGGGTGATATAATTACCTTTCTCCATCTCTAGAGAAAGATGGTATAATATTTTGTTTCATTGATTTAGCTGAGTTGACTTTTTGAATGCTATGGAAATTGGAAAATTCAGTGACTGAATGCCCTGTGCTTAAATGGTTCACACCCTGATAGTGCCTTTTAAAGCCTGTTTTTACATATTTTTCATCCCGGTTGGCTTTATTAAACTTTAACCTCACGAAGGGGAAAAAAAAATTTGGTATAGAAAAGATTCATTATGTCATATATTCTTGCCATCCATCAAAAAAAATTTCTCTGTCATGGGTATAATCTCATCATTGTAAATTGCGTAGATCTTTAGTTATAACACTCCTTTCTTGAGAGACAAGTGTCCTATCTATGTTGCAGGAGGGTTGGAGCAGGATCTGAAGACCCACTGGCCGCATGTTCCATTAGAAAAAAACAAGTTAAAAGGTCTTCGGCTATTTCAAGCCTCAGAAAAGCGGTGGCTGATCATAAAAAATTTGTTGAAGGCATAACAATGTATCCTTTGGAGCACAGTCCTGGACATGGTATGCTTTGCACATTGCCAACAGATTGAAACTGGATTTTCTTGCACAGAGCCAGAGAACTTTGTCAAGTTATCGATTCTTGTATGCCATATGATAGCTAGTGTATGAGAGAAAGAGACTGCTGAGAATTATTTTGGAAAACTTCTTCCCGAATAGCTTTGTAAACTTTGTTTCTTCTTCTTCAGTTTGTTTCACAAAATTTTGATTTTTTCATAGTTGAAAGGCAGATATTGATGCCCTAACTAGATTTCAATTCTTTGAGTAATAGTAGTGCTAAAGTGACTCATACAACCTAGGCGTTGACAATAGTTTCAAATCTAGTAATTTGCTTTAGCATGTTTTCTTTGACATTCTCTTTCTATTTAAAAGTTGATTTTGAGGATTAGCTTCAACTGTATGCTAAAATTTCTATAAATTAATACTGTTGAGATTTATGAATTTTATTAATTAAAAAAATTATTGATTAATTAATTATTAATTTAAGTTAAAATTATGGAAAATTATTATATAATAATAAATTATTAATTTATAGAAGTTTTATTGGATATCATTTGTTTATTTTTATTGGAAGCCTATGTTTGTTAATTCAATGAATTTTTTCCAACAAAATTAAGATAACAAATCATATTCAGTGATTTAAATTTTGTATATTAAAATAATATTATATAGATTAATTTTTTTTTTAAGGGAAAAACATATTGATTATAATAATTTGTGTTTTATTGTTATATTAACGTGATTTATTTTATTAATACTTGACAAAATCAGGCGATTATTGTGGGGCAGATAAGCGCGTGACAGCAGAGTCATAGAAAAACTGAATTGTGAATGGGGACACGCGTCGCGCAGACAACAACCAATTTGACACATTCACTCTCTTCGATTTCCTCTCTCACTCACTTACTCGGTCCCCAAACTCCCTCTCAGTTAAAAACTGCTGTTTCTCTATATATACACTCACATAACAGATTTATATATTATATTAACAAACCCTATAAAGAGATAGATAGATTGGTTACAAAGAAAGTTTGAGCCACTCAGATTTTTTGCTGGGGGATCTCAAACTCTCTTTCAAAAATGGAGGATTTACAGCCACCGGAAGGTCATTTTAACGGCGGTAGTGGCGGCGGTGTTTTGGGTGATAGAGGACCACCAATTGCTGTTACATCATCGGAAACTGTCGGTTCCAAGCGTCAGCGGCGGCCTAGCGTCAGATTAGGCGAAATTGGTGGTGACCACCTTCACGACACCCATTCGCGGAGGACTTCTAATAATCAGCACTGGAAACATCATCAGCTTCAGCTTCTCTCTATCGATCACAAAAGAGACCCTAATAGTTCTAATAAAGGCTCCAAGACTCGGGCTCTAACTAACTTTACTAGTAGCGGTGAGTTTGCTGAAACCCTAGATGAGGATAAAGAGGTTAATTTGGACACCGTTGCAATTGGAAGCTGGAGAGTCAAGGATTCGAAAAAGCGAGCTTCCAATGCCACCACTAAGCGAGTCCGATCCAATTGGGTTTCCAAAATTGACGATAGTGCCGGTGGCGGTAGCAATAATAATAATGTTGAAGGAGACTACAAATACAGTGGCGGTGAAGATGTTGATGATACTTATCGCGAATTCGACATGGAAAATTCAGAAAGTCCATTAAAAGAACAGAGTCCTGTTCACTCCCTTGAGAATTTGGGAGATGGGAACGAGAGAAATGACCGGGAAATGTATTACAATAGAAGGTTAATTCGAGCAAGGGATAATCATAATCATCTACGCGATGGGGTTGAATTATCAGGCCCTTCAGATACTGACGCCAGAGATTACAGGAATAATGGGAGGTGTGGTGGTGGAGGAGAGGATGGAGTTAGGATTTGGCTTAATAGTATAGGATTAGGGCGGTATGCACCAGTTTTTGAAATCCATGAGGTGGATGATGAGGTTTTACCAATGTTGACACTGGAAGATTTGAAGGATATGGGGATTAATGCAGTTGGGTCAAGAAGAAAGATGTTTTGTGCTATTCAAAAGCTTGGGAAAGGGTTTTCTTGACGATAATTGTTAAGCTTGTAATTTTGGTCTTCACAGGAGGATTATGTCTCAGCCATGGTAATTAAAGATGCATCATGTCTGAACTTAATTTGAGTCATTTTGTTTCTATTTGGTAGTAGCAGTAGTAATAGTTTTTGGAATGAATAGGATATTTTTGGTTATTATTTCTTATTGCACTATATGAATGCATTTTTAATTCAGTGCAATTTTCTAATACATTGAATTCTTATGGTTGTAGCTGATTTAGTTATTATATTTATATCCATAAGCTGAGTTGCACTGAGCTGGGTGTAGGGTTAAGGATTAGTTGAGTTGATTTATAGTTATATTCATGAGCTTAAAAGCTTTAATACTCTTTGTTTGTTTCTTAGATAGAATGACAACAGAAATTGGGTTTTGACTTGCTTTGTTCTCTATGTGAGTGATAAATTATTACTTAATGACTATACATGCATAAAGATGATTGTTGTTTGCAATGATGTTAGTGATTGTGTTTCTTGCAACTATCCTCGAATAGAAAAGACATGTTTTTAGTTTTTTTTATGTGGCAGGCATTGATTTTATGTAGACCATATAGTTCACACTTTTACTTTGCTCGTTTCCTTAATTAATAGTACCTTACATAGGACTATATGTTCCATACTTACCCTGGGAACAGTTGGATTCATGTTTTTTAGGATTGAGTTGTGAGATGTGAGTAGAAGTTCTCATGTGGTTGTGAAACCTCACTCTATGATACGTGCCACAACTTTTTTAGGGTTCTAATTGGTATATATAGAACCTGTTGAAATTCTTTTATGCTGTGCTTTCTTCTGTATTTGGGAGGTGAATCAGATGGACTTTTTGTGGAGATCAAATTTAGTGGTCTATAGATTTGGTCAGCAGAAAGTGCAAGCTATCTTATTGAGTAGTTTGTACTTCATCTTTTGTGCATTGATACTGCCAAAAGTGTTAGTTTATTTTTTTTATTGCAGTATTTAATATGTAAGGATGCCCTGAATTTTGTGTGGGTTAGTTATATCTTGGTAAAAAAAAAGTCATTGCATGGAAGAGATCATAAGTCAGAGTGGCTACTAATTGAAATCATCTTTATATGTAATTTTATTTGCTTATTTGCGAAGGATCCACCTGGTTATGTAGTGATTTCTATCAAGAAAGATGCATGCTAGAACATAAACTCTCAAGTATGATGAGTTAAAAATTTGTTAGAAAGTTGGAAATGCTTTTTGAAGGCTGAAGGTCTGGTAAATTGGAGTTCTATTGTGGATAATTATATTAGGACATTCTTCTTTAAATTCCTATCATGCTAGAATATGTTTAGTTCTTTGTCAGAGACCTCTTCTCCTTGTAAGCTTGTCTAATATTTGACCTCTCTGGTGATCTCAACTATGATAGAAAATGAATGATCTATTGTTCGTTTCTTTATATGCTGTGGACTAGAGGTTACTAGAAGAAATGCTGGACTTATTGATTCTTATTGATTCTCCATCTGAAAATGTCAACGAGGGATTAAAGGATCTTTGTAGGATACCCTTGATTGAAAATGGATGCGAGGATATTTTTACTCCAATTTGCATCTTAGCGAGATTTTGCTTAGATGCACATAGTTTAGAGAAAAGCCAATTAGAGCTTGTTTTATTAAATCTCACTAACCTTAGGCATTTTATTTCTTTATTCTGGTGAGATGGGTGGTGGGGGAGCGGGAGATCATACTCGAGTTGGTTAGTAATGTAAAGAAATTTTTTTTTTTGTCGCTCATCAAAGGTTGTTGTTACCTTACCTTTCTTTTTAGTTTATAAGGTTATGATGTCAAGTACCGTCTATATCTTTAACATTTCTGTGGCAGTGTACTTCTGCGTCAAGAATGCGTTTTTTATTTTATTTTAATTTTTTGAGATTATTTTTATTTGCATGTTTGGTAAGTCTTAAAAAATAAGAATTTGAATTGCTCAATTCTCATATTTGAAAACCTCTTTTTTAGTGATAAGAATTCAATAATAAAGGGGGAGCATAGGGAAACTATTTCAAGAACTGGAAATTCCTTGTATTGATTAATTTTGCAAGAACTTAATTCATTTGATTTATTAGGGGGAAGGTTTATTATTGAAAATAAAAAAAATTGTATACTATAATAAGTACAGGTGACATAATTTGGTACACAAATAGGATTAGTATTCAACTGAATTTGATTCTTTAGGAGTTATTTTAAACATGTAAATTATATTATAAAATTAATTAAGATGATTTCACTGATATAACAGAATTTTACGATGGATGTGTGATGAAAGATAATACTGTGATTTCCTTTCTTTCTTTATGGTCCAAGTAATATATGATTGACATTGCTTCTAAAAAGAATTTGGTCTCCCCAAACTGAAGGTTTGATTAGCAAAATTGATGAAAAACTACACTCCAGTAGTTTGGTGGTTCCTGGAACTGTTCAGTTGGCATCATCAACCCTTTTTATTTTAATATTTTATGTCCCAAATCCATAAAATAAATAAATAAATGATAATCGAGACTGCTAATAGTGAAAGATCCAAGAATCACTCAAGATCGGAGTCATTTTTATTATTAATTGTCATCCTGTTTGGGACCAACAGAATCCATCATCAAACAAATTATAGTCCAAGCGTTATATAGCAAAAATGTAAAGCCCGATAAATTGGAGTGGAAAAAAAATCACTTGTGAATTGAATGAATTTCGTTTTGTTAAATTCAATAAAAGATTACATATGAGATGATACACAAAAAAAACAAGACAATTTTGATTGCTTTTAAACGGCAGGAGAATACTAAATTCCCCCATTTTTTGGAGAAAATATAACATGGACAAGTAAACTAACTACTCAACAATCAACACGCAGATCAAGCCTACAGTTGCTTCTAGCCACTACAAGTTCAGGTGAAATTCAAATGCTCACTCCAACTACATTGTGCTTTGCTCCCGATGCTGCTTTTTTGGTTCTGCAGGGAAATACTTTATACCCACAAGGTCACCTACCCGGCTGATAACCTGCCAAAAATGAGAAGAATTCAGTACTTAAATTTCAAGTGGTATCTAAAAGCATTAACCTGTCTGCTTGAATTTTCCTGTTATATTCACAAAATGCTTAGCTATTCTGTAGGTCGATTGTAGGGCACTAGCCCTAAAAAAAGTCAAGAAGCCATTCAAGACAAGCTAAACAATTTTAAAAATTTCAAGATCATAGTTATTGCTTTCCCATTATCAGAATCTAGGTCTGAGCCGATTGTTTATCTAGTCATAAGATTAAATATCTATCCATGTTAACCCCAATAAGCAAACATGGCATTCATCAAGTTGCCAAACACTATTCAAGTTTGAAGTGATAAAGGGTATAACTGAGGGAAACGAAGTCCATATTGACAGCTTACCTCTAAGGCTTTGAGAAGGTCTTCCTTGGTATGAGAAGCAGATATGCAAATACGAGCCCTGGCTAGAAGTAGAGGGGTAGCTGGAAAAGCAACTGTAACAACAGCCACCTGTAATAACATCAAATAATTTTAATAACTGGTGACGACCATAAGAACTATCAAATGACAAATAAGCAAAGGGTAAAAATCAAAATTTAGTCCCACTTGCACATAAACAAGACTGAACCCCATAATAAACATGAAAACACCACAAAAAACTAATTAACTCACATTCTGTTTTAAACATTCCCGAGAAAATGCAGGGATTTTCGCAGGATTGTAAAGCATTATGGGCATTACTGGAGAATCATTATCTCCAAGAACCTCAAAACCCATCTTCTGCAGCTCTGACCTGAAAAAGTTGCTGTTTTCACGTATTCTTGCTAGTTTTTGAGCTCCTAAAGTGACAAAAAAGACAGACAAGTCATAAAAAACAAACTCAACATTAAACTCAAATCCAGATGATCAATAGAAAAGATGAGCTGCACTTCAAAGAAAAGGACTTTTCCAGCTAGTACCTCTACTGGAACCATCTTCTCCAAGAATAACCTTTATGGAAGATATAATTTGTTGTGCAGCTGGAGGTGATATTGAGGTTGCATATAGATGAGCAGGACAAGCATACTTGAGATATCGTACAAGCTCCTGAAACCAACAAGCAAACTTCAGCCATACAGATAATATTGAAACTATATTGATCCACCAGAGCTGACCTTATATATGCTACAGTGGAACGTGAAAATAGCAAATTAAAAAAGTTTTATTGAAAAACTGATCATGCGGAGATTTCCACTGGGTACATGGGAAAAACTGGACATCGAGAATGATATAATCCTAGGATAGACAAGAGCACAACCAAGTTGTTGCTTTATATTTTACACAGGTCTGGACACAAAGTCCTGATGCAAGATGGTTGCCATTACCTTCAATCAACCAAGTAGCACATAAACAAATGTGAAAAAACGGAACTGAAATATTTTAATGTAAAGCCTGACTAGAACAACAAACAAATTACGATTTCAGGTAAAAAAATATCAAGGAAATGTGAAAAAAAAAATAATTGCTAGAAAAAAGGGGATAACATATTCTCTTCAATAACCAGGAATTGGACTATATAGTTGTACTAAGAGAAAGAAAAGGTGCAAAAGCAACAAACCTTAGATCCAGCAATATAGCCACCACATGATCCAAATGATTTTGTAAAAGTTCCCATAATAATATCCACATCAGCAGTATCTACTCCTAAGAGTTCACAAACACCTCTTCCTGTTTTCCCAACAGCTCCAATGCTGTGAGCCTCATCCAAGTATAAATATGCCTACAACAAACAGAAGGATAATACATTAAATTTTGTCAATCAGAAATGGAGGAGTTTGCAGGGTCAGAGCCAGAATTTTTAATCGGAGGGGACCGAAAATCTCAAAAAAGCAATTCATTACATGCTTACAAATATACATGTAGAGACACAACATATATTCATTTTCAATTTTTATTTTTGCTACTGCAAAGATGAATAAATGAACAAAGATGCAACAAATTTCTTTCTTTTTTTTTTTATTGTAGAGAGATGAAGAGGTGAAAAGAGACACATGTTATTATCATGATTTCTTTTGAGATTTTTTAGGCCTATATCTCATGCATGTTATTATCATGTCATTAATTCTCATAAGCTTAAAATTATAAACGCAATAAGTTAGTCCAATATCGTATATATTTTACACATATATTGACATATCATTTGTTATATATATATATTACTTTTTCTTTATAAATCTCATTAATATTGGTATAGATATTTTTTTATTTTTAAGTGAAAAAAATAAATTTAATAGAATGTATGAGAAATGAATTATTATTATTTTAAATGGGCGTGTGGTTCAATTATAGGTATACACGGAGTCTAGAATTGAACTCTTTTAGATAACACTAAGTATTACAGATATATACATATGTAGGGGGAGAGAGAGTGTCTGTGACAGTTTGGTTTCATAAATGCAAACTTAAAGTGTCAAACCCTCCAAAAAATTGTAAAACTAGCTAAGAAAGTGACTGTCAGTAGCGATGCTATCACCCCTCCAGTCAGGCTATAGCACCGCCAGTGGGATGGATATAAAAAAGTATGATTGAAGTTTGAACTTTTTCTTATGTTACCAATCACATCCATCACAAAAAGAAAAGTGATAAAAACTGGCAATTATTGGTAAATGATAATAACTCAAAGGATAAAATGAAATTATTCAACATGTGTAAATTATCAATATATTAACTGCATCACCTTATATTTCTTGCAAACTGCAACAATCTCTGGAAGTTTGCAGAGTTCCCCTTCCATACTATAAATACCCTCAACGACTACAATTATCTTCTTCCAAGGCCTGTGTGTCCTTGGTTGTCCCTCAGCAATTTGTTCTCTCAAAACTTTCTCCAAGTGAGATGGTGCTAAGAGAAAGATACAAACAGACACATAATCATGAGAACACTGAAATATTCCTTCCAGAAACCAAGATAGGCAATCACATAGAACTTACTATTATGTTGGAAAACTCGAATAGTTGCTCCTGATCCTCGAGCACCATTAACAATTGAGTTGTGGTTCAGTGAATCACTAATAATCAATCCTCCCTGTTGATAAACAGGATGAAAATAAGCAATTCATTTAAGACAGTCAAAGATTAAGATACTTGTGACAAAATTTATGAGCATACTTTCCCAATGAGTACAGGAAGGATGGCAGAGTTTGTCACATAGCCCATGCCAAAGACTATGGCAGCCGGCTTTCCAACAAAGTTTGCAACACATTCCTCCAATTCAGTGTGCACCGTTGTAGTTCCTGATAAAAAAAAAAATCTTTGTGGATACCAAATACCAGAATGTAATGAGGAACATCTTATTAAAGAGTAATATGCATACCTCCGTCCACACGAGCACTGCAAGTACTTGGGGAAAACCTATTCAGTGACTCAATAACACGTGGTGTGCAATACTCATCAGCAGCAGCAAAGCCAAGATAATTGTAGGATCCCAAGTTAAGACACCTAGTTATCTTTGAAGTTCGTCTGCAGAAGATGCAATTGTAACAATTCAATCCACAAAACACTTAAAAAGTTAGCTAGTATCTAAAATCACCCTAAAATGAATAATTACTGAAGAGTTAAAATTTCTTTTGAATGACAAGGAAATAAACTAAGGACATAAACTTCCAGCAAAATGATAAAAGAACTCACTTTAATGTCTTATTATTGTCATTGGAGTAACGTTCGACAACATCAAACCAAGCATCAGGAGCACTTGATATCGGTCGTCCAAAACAGTCCTGAATCCAGGTGAAAAATATAAGATACACCAGTTAGTATCATTAAGCTAGTTGTAGTAAACCAATGTGCAAAGCAGAAGCATAAGATTAAGATAAAACCATGCTGACCAAAAAATTCATAAAATCAATGCCATATAGCTGGAATGAGGACTCTGAAAAGTGGATGATACATATGCGCATTAGTGAATCAACTAATCAATCTAAAAACACAAAGATCTACTTCCTAACAGAAAAAAAAGAATCAGCATAAAATCAGTAACTGCTAGCTAGTTAATTTTGCGCCTGAAAACCAAGTAAACGCTTCACAATTCTCAAGAATTGAATCATAAATCGGATCATACTCGAGAAAATAATAAACAAGTCAACTCAGAAATTAAAAAAATAAATAAATAAATAACCTGAATGCGAAGATAGAGACGTCGAATGTAGAAGTCTTCAAGACCTAAACAGATCGGTGCGTAACCCTAAAGTCGAAAGAGAAACAAGTCAATATGAGATATATACAGAGAAGAGTAGCTTTAGAACTAAACTATGAACAAAATAAAAAAGTGAAGAAAGACCTGAAGATTGCTAGCACGACACCAATCGAAAATTTTCCTGAAAAAATCGCGAAATTGGCCAAAAGCAAAGAGCAATCCATAGCTAAAGTAGGTCGTCAAAGCGGTCAGATACGGAATCGTTATCATTTGCTCTCTAATACGAGTTAATGTTTATGTTCCGAAGCGAAATTCAGGAGTAAATGTAGCGATTGTTAGATCTGCTAAACAAACCAGACATTAGGTTTCAACTGAATTTGTATATTCTCTTTATAGAATCCAGAATCTGAGATTCCTCAATTCTCAAAACAAAACAAATCACAAATCTCTCTCTTTCGTTTTGATTTTTCAAACTTCTTTTCATTTGAATCTGACCAGACGGCCTTTTTTTTTTATGTTTTATGAGAGAGAGATCAAGAAAACGCGCGTTACAACATATGTGGGCTTAAGTGAAACCCATAAAAACGAAGTTGGGTTTAAATGGCCCATTGGTTACAGATTTTTTCTACACTTATATATATATATATTTTGAGGGTTTTGTATAGTTGAATTATTTTTATTAGAATCGCGATATTAATTATTAAAATTAAAAATAAGAAATTTTTTTAATGAGATATTGTATTATTTTTTTAATAAATCAGACGTTTAATTATTAGAAAAAGAATTTGAAACCAACTTTTTTAAAAAAATTTAAATTTTTTATCACTTAGGAGTTTAGGTGATTAAACTTTATATATTATATTTTACAACTTTTTCATTGAAAAATGATTTTTTATATATATAATAAATTTATTTCATCGAATGTACGGAATAATTTTTTTTTAGATTGTATACAATACGTGACTATTTTGACAAAATATGTATAGTGGTTGACATAAAACCAATATGGAATCTCAAGGCATTTATAGCTTTTATATAATTTACTATAAGAGGAATTTATTGAATTCATCAAATAAGCTGTACAAGGATAATTTTTGTTTTTTATTTTTTAAAATAATTAAACATGACATATGATCAGAGATAGAAAAAATAGCTACTCCTTATTAATGTTCTACGAGACTCATTTGACTTTTTAAAGAATAAAATCTTTTTATTGAGATTTCATATTTTTATTAATATGAAATAATTAATAAAGGTTTGTTTTACATTAAAATTGATATCTAATTTTTGTATTAAAAAAAAAATTCTATTTATTATTTATGAAATTATATACTTAAAAAGAATTTGATATTTATAAAATTCCCCTCGAAATTTTTAATTATGAAAATAGTTAAAATAATAAATTTTTTTTCTTTATATATTATTATTTTATTGATTGGTACATATATTTAGTGTAAATAAAATTTTTTATTATAATTATGGTTAATTTTTAAAGTTTGAAACTAATTAGGTAATAGACATGAATATTTTGGAAAAAAAAAAAAACAAATACGAATTCAAAATAAAATTTGTTGTTGATGTTATGGAAAATATTCCCAAATAACACATCCTAATTTACAGTCAAAGTTTGAAATTTTCCCCATAAAATTTTATACTAAAATCCCATTAAATTTGGGATTATTTAGAGATTTAAGAGATTCTTCACCAAACAATATTACTGACATAGCTCAGCAATTAAAATCTCATAACTTTATAAATAAAATCTCAAAAGAGGCAAATAGGCACTATATCTCAAAAAAATTGAGAGACTGAATTTCTTTTTCAAGCAAATTCAATAACACATTTTATACTCAGTGCATTTGAATAAATTAAACCTATAAATTTAAAAAAAAAAAAAAAAAAAAAAAAAAGAAGCTCTTTTTACACACTGTATTTTGTGCATATGCAATGCATGTAAACACCCAACTTGATCATGAATATGGCTGCCAACCTGTGCCACTATGCATTATATATAATGATCATAAGAATAAGTATAAAATCAACTTGAATCAAATTGCATGTAACTGTATGCATTATGGTACCAATTTAATTATTATTTACCTATACATATTATCATGTTCCTGATGTCACAGCGTAGATCTTATACTACCTAATTATATAACGACAATAAGCTTTTGAGTTTTGACAGTATGAAAGAGATTTTAGGCCTAGCATGAAAGATAAGAGCCAGTCAGAGTAGCCAAAGGAGACTGCCTATGAGCCACAAACCACCACCGCCACCAGCAAAAAGCTCCAAAATTTGCAAACCATTAATCATTTTTGAAACCCAATAGGAGGCAAAGGTAAGAGGCAATAGGCAATAGGCAAGTCATCCTTGGCTACCAAACATAACTCTTCATCTTCATACAAGGCCCCTCTTCCTCTCTTACTCGGCTAGGGTCGATGATATTGTTACTCCATTTGCATACCCCAACCCCTATATTTATAGCTAAAATTCACAATATTATATTCCAATTTGCCACGCAGCTATATCCCCCCTGACCCTACTATATGTGATTTCTTATGTATATATTTTTCTATATTATTATATATACCCAAATTAGAATATATTCTAAAGATGGAAAGGACCAACCTTACTGATATATATCTATTATTGTTCATTTTGATTTTTTTTTTTTTTTTTTGCTGGGTGTTGTTTTCATAGCCCTCATCAGTAGAATTAATTGATGGAATTAAATTATTTGATTTGCAATTAATGTGAAATACAATTAGTTAATAAAGTAAGCAAAAAAGTGAAAATGTTTGACGTTGTTATAGCAATTTGCATTGAATCAGTTCATTTGACCTCTAATTTTTCGAAAGGGTGATGCATATATATGTCAACATTCTCCTCATCAGGGCGTGTGTGCTAACAAATTATATAAATGAAATTAATATTTAGATATCATATATAATGATATATATGCACGAAGAGATTGCAAAACTCATATATAGCCATTGTAACACTATAAAAACAGGTTTATATTTTTCAACAATAGCGAAAATCTTTTTGAAATAAATTTATCCGAAATTAAATATTGGATAAGATTATTAATTCAACCTATAATATCAAAATTTGAAATAACAATTTTTAAAGAAAAAGAAATATTTTATTCAAAACATAATTTATCTCAAATTCTAAAATTTACAGAGAATATATAGAAAAGGACTCCAAATTTCCTAATAAATAAATATGATAATTTTTTTCAAAATAGAAAGAAATCACTAAATTATATAAGTAAGAAAAAAAAATTAAAATTAGAAGCTTGTTAAAAAATAAAATTCAGAAAATAAAAATATCAAAACTAAAAAAATGGAAAACTCTAACACTTGTTGATTTAGATTATGATGGAAGTGGGCGACTTAAATCGAGAATAACAACGCCTCATAATAGTCCATAATCAAATAGGACATCACTAACACAAGCTATTTTTTCTCAAGAAATTTAATTTGTCTTTTAAGCGTTAAAAAACAACGTTCTTTATCTTCTGACAATTTTTTTTTATTGACCTTCCAGAAGGTGCTTATCTATTCCAAAAGAATCACCCTTTAATGTTTTAAATTAATGTTACTATTTTGTTCAATTCAAAAAGGAAACAGACATATATTCATGAACTAAGCCAATTTTTTTTTATTTCTAGGTGCCACGTGATATTCTCATTAATTAATTAGTAAATTATGATGACTGTAATCTACCGGTAGAAAAAAAAATGATGGGAATGGAAAAATAAATAAAATTCGATCAATAATCTATGGATTCTTTCAATAAAAAATGAGAGAATTTTAAGGCTTATGAAATGAACTGTGATATTGATAATGATAAGAAGAACTGGGTTTCTTGAGTTTTATTTATTTATTTAATTTCTCTGGTAACTTTATATGGATGAAATTATTTTGTATAAAATATTTAGCTTAAATGGACTAAAAAAAAAATGAATTTAAATAAAATAAATAAATTTTTTTTGAAAAATTAATAATTTTTTTTTTTTACTGATATAACCAAACTCATCTGAGTCACCACAGTTCTCCACCCCTATAACTTTATTACCTCATTATTCCTGCAGGAGTATAAATAGTAGTGTCAAATATCAATCAATCAAAGAAACAAACAAATGTCAACTGGTTCTGGTTGTATTAACCAACCAAATATTTATTGGTTTAATTATTCTATTTTGACTTGAAATCAGAGAGTCACATTCAAAGTTTCAAAATCATGGTTTTTTTTTTTTTTTTCAACCAATATGTCAAACGAACGCTTGACAACATTGCAATTGTATGCGTTAATTATATTCGAAGCTTGTTGAGTTAAAAAGTAAAGATGGACTAATGAGGCACACTTTACATCGTTTTTGATTCATGGAATAAAAAGGACACTGCTCAGTGCTCACTGCGGCGCTGTATGTATTAAGCATGGTGGAGGTTGGATGCCAATGCCCATCCCTCCACTTTATTGCCTGGGCCACCGCTTTTTTTTTTTTTTTTTACCTTAATTCTGATCTGTTAGGCTGAAATCAATTATATATATGCCTTCTACTTCCATTTATATATATCTTTTCTCGAACCAAGTGGATTTTATTTCTCACACATTGCCAGCCTACCTAACAATTGGTTTAGGTGTTGTTTGTCCTGTCAAATACTTGTTTTCGAGCATATTATGAGATGACATTAGCTAATTAATAAAAGAAAAAAAATGAGGATTAACTTTTCCTTATGCAGCTCAAACCCAATAAATATTTAGATAAGAAAAAAATACATGAAAAATATGAATATATTTGTTCGATATTTGAACAAAAATGAGAAAGAGAAGCACTTGTAAAATCTCCTAAAATATAATAAATGATACGATGGATATTATTTTCTCTTGAAAATATGAATATTTTTTTCACTTGATAAAAATATAATTTTAAATGGGCAATTTTTTAAAATTACTACTTTCCCAGCTATCCCTACCGGAATCTAACCTTATTGGGTTCAACGATTGGACAAAATTACCATATCTAAACATGCAAGTGAAGACAAGTGTTAGGTTAGCCCATTGAATAGAATTGTCTTTTAATTAGGATAGTCCCATCTCACAACAGCACTCACCAATTCTGGGTTGGTTTTGGATTTGGGCTTTTAAGTTTAACTGGGTTTGTTCTTTTATAAATGTTTGCCTTAATTTCTGAGGACTCATACCACGCAAAACTGTGAGAACGCAGAGAAACAAACGTACTTTTGTCCACTACACTGACGGACAACAGTAATGGGGGACCAGGGGCAGAGGAGCCTGTCCCAAAATATGTAGGATAGGGATGGCGATGGATTTGAAACAAATTTCGTTCATTCGGCTTTGGGTTGGATAATGAGACCGAACGAATATATATATTTATATATTTTTTATTATTTTATTTTATATATATATAATTTTTTTGAAAAATTCATACACTATAATTTATATTTCATGTAAAAAATTATAAATTAAAAAATATATAAAAAAAATAATCATGACAAAATAGAATCAAAATAAAAAATTTAAAATTAACCCTAAAACGATTTAAATGATTGATTTTGAAGTTGAACATAAGTTAATTCAGATTTAATTAGATGAAAAATTTATAGAGCTTGAAATTAATAATTTTTAACATTAAATAAGTTTTGCAATTTACCTCAAATCAAAAGTTATAATTTATTATTAGCAACCGATAAAATATATAAATTTATTTTTATTTATACTTATCTAAATGATTCAAAAACTCGCTATTAACACTCCACTTTCTAATTTATAAGAGAGAAGAGTTAAGATAAAAGCCAAAAAGATAATGAATTGAAGTAAAAGATATAATATTTATTTTGCAATTTTGTTTTTTTTTTTATTTTTTAATTATTATTTTTAGCATGTATTTTCTTAAATATTTTAAATTTTAAATTGATTTTTTTTTTTTTTTTTTAACTTAACTTTCGAACTTTTACAAAGGAAGAACTAAAACGAGCCAATTGAGATAAGAGATACAATACCTAAATTTCAATTTTAATTTTTTATTTTCTTCATATATTTTCTTTAGTATTATAAATTTATTTGGAATTGAAATTAGTGCTTTGATTCAAATTTGGAATGTGCCTATTTTATTTTTGTTTTCTTATATGTAAGTCCTTTAATTTTATGTTTATATCATTATATGCAATCATATATTTAGATTTTTAAATTATAATATTTCAACTACTGAAAAAAAATGATTATTAATTTTTCTACATGTGATATTTACTATTGCACTAAAGACCGAAGAATAAAAATGTGTATTTGAAATCTTATTATGATGTTATGAAAATATTAAAGTATTTAATTTAATTTTAATCCTTTTGTCTATCTATAATTTATATGTGAAAAAAAATATGCCTATACTTATATGCTTATATAATCTATTTAAATTTATATAAAAAATTAAATATATATAAATACATAATGACAAATTAAATCACAAACTTATTTTATATGCTTCATCATCATTGTTGTCCTTGTGAATGATAAAGTTAATGTGAACAACTAATTCACCACTTGTTGTTAAACGACTGCTTTTTCACCACCGGTCCTTTTTTAACTCCAAATAGATCACTTATATTTTTTTTTACCGTTTGTGAATAGTTAATTAATTTTGGGCTAGGTCCATTAATACTAACGGCCCACTCTGATTCAAGGCTTAAAATTAGGGCTATGCATAATTCCTATTCTGTATTCTAAAATTATAAAAAGCAAGTAAAAATAAATAAAAGGCAGTGGATTAGAAATGATTAGTGGTCTGATTTATATTCAAATTAAATTTTTAAAAAATAAATTTCCAGTGTATGTGAAGTAATTCTTAAAAAAAAAAAAGCTTATTATTTAATAAGCTAAACACACTTATTTTAGTCATATTTTTTTTATTTAACTTAATTCATGTGTTACTGAAATTTTAAATTTTAATATTAAGAACATGTGAGGAAAATATATATATGTATATGAGTCTATTGAAAAAATTAATAAAAATATATTATATCTATTAATTTGTAAAAATTATAATTATATGAAAAAATTAATAAAATGATTTATTTTTTTTTTTTTAGTTGTTTGGTAAATTAGTATTGAGAAAATTTGTATATGTACATATATTTAATATAGATGGATAGATATAAGATTTAATAAAAGGAAACCGCAAACCAATGTAATGTAATTAATGTTTCTAAAAGAGTACTAATTAATTTATTTTATTAGTTAGAAACCAAAAAAGAAACTCTATTTAATTTCATACGCGTAAACTCTTTATTGACTTAGAACATGTAATTCACCAAATTGTTTTGTTTATTTTTGCCTCCACAAGCTGAGCTTACGCTTTGCCACTAAAAAGACGTTAAAGATCACGACAACACAACTCGTGTTCTCACTTCACAAAAACTTCATATGCACACTAACTTTCCCTGTGGCTCAAAGTGGCACTTTATAATTCTATCTTTGCTTACAGTTGCCGACTTAGCAAATATTTGCTCAAAATTAAAAACCCTAATTAAGAAATAGATTAATATATAAAGTTAGTTGAATGCGAAAATGATATCAAACTACTCTGCTCGCATATCGTAATATTAATTAAATTCAAGTTTAAATAACAACTTCAATACAAATGTCATATGATAATATCTAAATACCTACTTACTTTAAATAATCACATTTAATCACCTCATTTTATTTATCAATTTTTATATATTATTTTAAATTTATATTAGACATAATTAATTATTTAATCAATTATCATAATAAAATAATATATATAAAGTTTAAATTAACTGATTCAAAAATTTTGAGATGATATTAATATTATATATTGAAATTAATAAGTTGAACACGATTATTCGCACTTTAAGAGATAGATAATTTATTTATTTTATATAGATCATGAAATTTTATATTATAAAATTAAAAATTATTGATAAATTATATAAATATATATATATACACTAACAAATAAAGATATTATTATTATTATTATTTGATATATGATGATGATTGATTATGACACCAAAATTAAATTCAGAAAGTCAACTGTTGAAAGGAAAATTATATTATTTAATTAATTGATAATTACATTAGTAGGTTTCACTCGCCACAATAATAATAATAATAATTTTCTAACGTACTTGGTGATTGACCCACACATATCAAATTCGCAAAGCTATAGTCGACTTATACGTTTATTCAACCCATACTTACGCACTACGTAAACATGCATGTTAAAATTCACATGAATTCAATAATAATGAAAATATATATATATTAATAATAAGGCTAAATGCACACATCGATAGTTGATTTTCTATTCTCAAGGAAAATCCTAATCCTATCAAACAATTGAATCTTTTACAATAAAGAGCTCATTCCCAGTATATATATAATTGATTTAATTATAAAGGATGGAGGCTCTCAAACTTTTCTTACATATATATATTGCCCATTATAAATTCCTACCCTCTCTTATGGTTCAAGCATTGTAATAAATAAATAAACTTAAAAATCTTGACCATCCATACATACCATCTAGAGGCTCTATTATTCAAGTTGTATCTATCATTCTATATGGCATGTGATCAATGGACTTGATCCCAACCTAATAATGTTAGTGCTGGTAATGAATATGTTCAATAAATTACAAAGAAACTCCATGATTTGGAAAAAAAAAAAAAGAAGTTTATTCTCCAAGCTATCCACTCTATCATTAGTCATTACCAATATTTCCCTTTTTGTTTTACTTTCATACCCCATCCCTCAAAAAAAAAAAATAATAATAATAATAAATACAATAGCTTTTTTAATAATAAAAAATCATAATTTTAATAAAGGAAAATACATGAGAGATACATTCAAATAGTTATTCATTTGAAAAGGTATTAAATTTATATTTATATATATATTTTTTAAATATTAAAAAGGATGATGGATTTTAAATTTATTTTTAAAAAAAAAATATGTGTTTATCGTTAAATTATATTTTTATACATAAATTTATATTTATATTTTAAATAATAAATTATGATAAATTAACTCTAAAAAATTATTAATTATTTTAAATAAAATTTTATATTATTGATTGAATTTGATTCAAATTCTAAAACTAGGCTATGAGAAGGATAATTAATGTTTATAATTTACTTTTAATTTGGATGTGAAATGCATTAAAAACAAAGAATGTATATTATAAAGACCAGCAAGCAATACTAAATTTAGTACAACGGTACAGATCAAACTGTCCAATTACTAAGTAATACAAATAAGTGCCACTAATATTGGCGCTTTTATTTTCTTGGCGCTAAACATATCAGCCATTAATTGCTTTTGTTCTATTTGAGGGGTAATTACGTCCTAATATAAAAAATATTGTCTTAAACATCTGACGCGTGATCAATTACGTATGAGAAAAGAAGCTAGAGTTAGGGTTACTGGCAAGTTGTATAATTCTTCGCTAACAGCCCAATTACTATATAGAATTTCACCCACCCATACATATAATTAGCAATCCAACGATTGATGTTAAACTGTGACCTTGATCCGATGAGTAGGGCGTGACTATAGTAATCTCATAAGACAACGTGGAGACTTGGAACTTTCGCTATCCTACCTGTCACTTGATTCATAAAGGTACCGTATTATTGAAAAGGAATGGACCCCATACTGTTGTTAATTCTCAACCCTCCGATTAGATTCTGATCTCTGACGACTTTCGGTTCAATTCCCGATTCTTTTAACTGTTGTATATTTTCAACTGCGTTTACTGTGCGTGCTATACGCGACCGCACGAGCCAACTTTGCTTCTTCATAGTTTAACCTCAACGATATTATTTTTTTACTATTGGGAGAAGAATTACATTTAAAACTATTATTTATATCGTATAATATATTTATTACAAGATCATGTCTAATTGTATAATCTAAACAATATTTAAAATGTTTTTGGAAGTTTTAAAATTATTTATATTTATTATTATTCATCCAAAGAATAAGTAAAGTTGAATTTTAGATTTTTTCACATTAAAATATAATTTAATAATATATATTTAAGTTTGATTTTATAAATATTTAATTTTTTGAATAAATTCATCAATTTAATTTGTATTAAGTGATGAAATCAATAAATTTATTAATAATTTAAAAAAAATTGCACGAATATATATAGCAATATTTGTACATGATAATTATATAACTATAAAATAAAAAAGTATAATACTATTTTTAAAATATAATAATAAAATTAAATTTATCTAACATTCAATAGTGACATAAATAAAATTTCAATACACACATATAAAATATAAATATAATTATTACTATTTTGTAAAAATATAATCATCAAAATGTCAATATCTTAAATGTTTTTATCTAAATTTAATGTAATATAATATTTTAACGTGGTAGGGAGAGTGCAACTTATATTTATATATCTCTAAAATTAAATATTATTGAAAAATAAAATACTAAATTTTGAAGAAAACGATATTACTAGCGGGAACAGATTTTTTTTTTTACTTGACGGGTGCAGAGAGTGAAAACCACGCTCGTAAAATGCGTGATATAGAACTTCATCCTTTCCAACAGTTACCTTATTATTTCTTCATCCACTACACTCTTTTGCTCCGTCGTTGCCCAGAGCACAGCCCATTCTTCGCCCCCAGCCAGCTGACTTTCTCTCTCTAAACCCTTTTTTTCTTTCTTTTTGTTTCTCTGAAATCTCTCAAAAAGCTAGTAAAGCGCCATGAAAGTACCAGAAAATGATCCTATCAATGTCTCAAACCACCTTCTACAGTCTCTTCTTGACCAAATCCCCCAAGTTCAGACCTTCAAAGGCAAATGGGCTCTTATCAGAGCCAAGCTCGACGATCTTCAAACCCAACTCGCTGATTTTGTTGACTTTCCGGCTTCTACTTCCAATCCGTTATGTCTTGACCTCCTCCATTCTATCTCCAATTCTTTAAACGATGCCGTATTGTTGGCTGGGAAATGCCATACGCCTAATTTCACTGATGGTAAGCTCCGTACTCAGAGCGATGTTGATTCGATTTTGGCCAAGTTAGATCGGCATGTGAAGGACAGTGAGATTTTGATTAAAAGTGGTGTTCTTCAAGACGGTGCCGTTTCAGTGGGTTCTTCTTCTAAAAGAGAGGCAGTGCGGGCTGAATCGAGGAATTTGATCACTCGGTTGCAAATTGGTAGCACTGAGTCGAAAAATTCGGCCATGGACTCGCTGCTCGGATTACTCCAAGAGGATGATAAGAATGTGATGATAGCTGTAGCACAGGGTGTTGTTCCTGTGCTTGTGGGCTTACTTGATTCGAGCTCGTCAGAAATGAAGGAGAAAACTGTTGCTGCAATTTCTAGGGTTTCGATGGTGGATAGTAGTAAGCATGTGTTAATTGCAGAGGGTTTATTGCTTTTAAATCAATTGCTTCGGGTTCTGGAATCGGGAAGTGGTTTTGCAAAGGAAAAAGCTTGCGTTGCCCTTCAATCTTTGAGCTTTTCTAAGGAGAACGCAAGGGCAATTGGGTCTAGAGGTGGGATTTCTTCGCTATTAGAGATTTGCCAAGCGGGCACACCCGGTTCACAAGCTTTTGCGGCTGGCGTTTTGAGAAATCTTGCCATATTTGAAGAAATTAGGGAGAATTTTATAGAAGAGAATGCAGTTTTTGTTCTTATTGGACTTGCGGCTTCTGGAACTGCTTTTGCTCAAGAGAACGCAATTGGATGTTTGTGTAACTTGGCAAAGGATGACGAGAATTTAAAGCTTTTGATTGTAAGAGAAGGGGGCATTGAGTGTTTGAGAAATTTCTGGGATTCAGCTCCTCCTGTAAGAAGTCTTGAAGTTGCTGTTGATTTATTAAGGCACCTAGCTTCGAACCAAGCTATTGCAAAAGTGCTAGTTTCTGATGGGTTTATACCCAGGCTTGTGGTAATATTGAATTGCGGAGTTTTGGGTGTTAGGATTGCAGCTGCAAGAGCTGTGTACGAGCTTGGTTTTAACACTAAATCCAGAAAGGAAATGGGTGAATGTGAAATAATTGTTCCATTGGTTAAGATGTTAGATGGTAAAGCGGCGGAAGAGAAAGAAGCAGCAGCTAAGGCATTGTCGCAGCTGGTAATTTATGCAGGTAACAGGAGGATTTTTAGAAAAGATGAAAGGGGGATAGTGAGCACAGTTCAGCTATTAGATCCTTTGATACAGAATTTAGATAAGAAATACCCTGTTTCAATATTGGCCTCGCTTGTGCATTCTAAAAAATGTAGAAAACAAATGATTGTTGCTGGTGCCTGTCTACACTTGAAAAAACTTGTTGAAATGGATGTAGAAGGGGCAAAAAAGCTCTTGGACCGTCTTGGCCGGAGTAAGATTTGGGGCGTCTTTGCCAGGCCATAGCAACCATAGAATTCTTGAATCAAGGAACATGAATTTAAAGATGATTCCTTCATCTGTATGTATAATAGTTGCGTTTATTTACTTGATTTGTCCCTTTTTTTTTTTTTTTTGTTCATACAATCGTTTAGTTTTAAGTTGCAGTAGGAGTAAACAGTGCTAGCTTTAATTGCCATTGGAGAAACCCTTGTAGAGCCGAAATCTAAATCTTCGTTTGTTGACCTAACTAAATTGGAGTCCATGTTCATTATCCTAAATTCAATAATTGTACTGTGTTGTGTTTTAAGATCACACTTCTGTTTTTTTTATCTATTATTGACTAGTATCAATGCCTTAGTTACAATCAAAGCCATAGCTGTATGAGACTCTGTAGGGAGGTCTCCTTTTCTCTTTGTGAGTTGTTTGAAAGACTATCGTATGTGTCGGTGTGTGATCCTTGTATACAATGTTAACTATTTCTTGTTTTAGAGAGAGTTCTATTGTTTTGCTAGCAGGTTCTTGTAATTAGTATTTTGTTTCGTTGAGCTACACTTGCTCAACAAAATAAAAATTTTGTTGCTCAATCTAATTTCAAACTCTGTTCCATTATCTAGTGTCAATATCAAAGGATCCTTAAAATATTATCTTCATAGATATTGCTCTATTATTTCCTATATAATGATTTTGATGGTTCCAACTATTTTAGAATTTAGACTAGTTTAACTTATTTGATAGAAGTATATTGCATTGTCCATATGATATGCATATAATTGTAGGTGTAAAGCATGTGAAGTTGTTCTTGAGCATGTGCATTTGTTCTGTGCCATACTTAACTCTCTGTGTCTGAAGTTGCCAAAGCAAGGAAGACTCGAGGACCTACCTAAATTTGTTTGCTCTTTCAAGCGAGCCTTTGCATTATTCAGAGACTTGCTTATTGGTGGAGCCTGGCCTAAGTAGAGAAAGAAGATGACAAGAATCAATTACTCAAGCTTTATTTTAGTGTGAATTGTGCAACTCTCCAGAAGAGGATTATAATTGGTGGTCCATCTTTCATTTATAGTTCTTTTTGTGTTTTCCTTTTCTCATTTCATTTTCGGTCAGTATGAATGGTGAATGCAATTCTTCAGGGGTTTGGTAATGGAGCAGTAAAAGAGGACCTGGCCAATGAAATGAAACTGTTCCTTGTATGTACTGTTATAGGTCTACAACTACTGCAACTCACTATTTACCAAGGGGGAAAAGAAATATGATCATTCCAATACCAATCTAATTCAAAAGAATCAAACAAGAAAAGAAAAATCCTTAGTCTTTATATAAATCCCCAAAATGGAAGTGAAATAAAGTTTATTTTTCAGCCTAACAATCAAATGCACATGATCATTGCTATGCAAAAGAAAATTAATAAATGCTGTGATTAATAGTCAAGTAGTTGAGTGGATATGATGTAACCTTGGATTTAGAAAGTTAGAAATTCAGTTATTTGCATACTCTCCTTTTAAAAATTTATGTCAGCTACTGATAAAAAGAAAATAAAAGAAGAAAAAAATTGTTCCTTCAATGTGAAAACTCAAAAAAAAAAAAAACGATATGAATATTTACATTTTTTATTTAATGTCTATAATATATTATGTTTTTGACTTTTCCGGCTTATGCCCTTCTTTAGGCCTTAAAATCCTCAATTAAATTCTTCCAGAAGCCCATTGCTTGCTAATATTTATTTGTATATGGGCAAAGCCCATTTCTATTAAGCCCTTAAAAGTTGTCTGATTTATTAATTCCAATGGCTAATCTGGAGCTTTGTACTTTGCTGAATCCCATGCCTACTAATGATATTGGTGTTTTATAGAAAACATAGCTCAAATGAAAACTGTTCAGATGATGGAATTAACTAATTTTGGACTCTCTCACAATCACATACCATTAAAATTAAATTCAAATACATTGTACAAGACAACTTGAAATTAACACCCATTTCTTATCTCTTTTTATATTTTTAGCGAGTCGATTTAATGAGAACTAAAAAGAAAATCACGTAATTGATGCCTATACTCTTATTTTTATTTAATGCTACTAGAATCATATCCTTAATTAATGGTAAAATCTGGAGTTTAACGAGCCAAATCTATATAATAATAATAAAAAATATCACTTGATCAACTGAAATACATTTAAGGTTTTTTTTTTTCTTTCCACCTTTTAAATTATTCTTTCCGTTTTTTTTATCTGTCGTTTTAGAAATTTAACTATTTATATTTTTAATTGTCGTTTTAAATTTTCAAAATAATATTTATTTATTTTTTTTTACTTTATCTTTATAATATTTAATTATAATACAATCACTTAATTTAAGATAAGATTAAATATATAAAATTAATTAAATTATTTTAAATTTAATTAATAAGTATCTTAATATATATGTAAAATTTTAAATGATTAATAAAAAGAGATGGAGGAATATATAAATTAAAGCGGAATTGTATTTTATATTTTATAATTTGCCAAGAGATAAAAGATAAACAGCATGTTAGCACGCGAGACTCAATTAACCTTTACATTTTAGAGAGAGAGTCTTTTTTTGTTTTTTTTATCGGATAACATGTGATTAGATTTCTAAAGAGCAAAGTCTCTTACCATCAAATTAGGCTGTCAGTGGTGAGAGCCATTCTTTTTTCCTCTTTGATAAACCTATAGTATTTATATTGGGCTTGGTGATGATGCCAATAATTTTTTTTTAGTTTGAGAGGCCCAAATTAGTTTCAAATAACGTGGACTAGTTTACATGCTTTCTAGGCTTATTCACTATTTTTTCTATTCTTTGAGGGCCCAAGGTTAATGCCCCATCTAAATCCGTGCATAGTCATATTTATTTAGGCAGGCTAAACCCTTTATTTATTTATTTTGGGGGGTGGAATGATCAAGAAATTATAAAATATAAGTTAATGTTTAATTCTAAAATTTATAAATGGGAAAGTTAAAATTAATTTTTTAAAATTTTCAAGTTTATATAATTTTTAAATTATAAATTATAAGTGTATATATAATTTAGGTAGAAATAAAATTAATATTGACTAAAAATCAATTTGGTACTCAATTAGTCGTTGATGGGGTTTCATATCTCATGAAAATTATTTAAAAGATGGTGAATTCATAGCATATAGGCTTTAATTTGTATCTAGACATAGCAATTATTTTTATGTCTTAATATGGAGGGAATGTCAAGAGTACAACCAGCCTAACTAATGAGAATTTTGTTTAAACACATGAGAATATATATACACGATATACTTATAACTATATATATATATATATATATATATAGGATAAATTTTTTTTTTCATGAGATTTGTTTTAATTAGTGGGTGTTTGATATAATTATTAATTTTTTTTTTTATTTTCAACAGATATATCATAATATTTGGTTATTGAAAACTGTTAATTATTAAATAGTTGTTAGAAAGTCAAAAAATTATTATTTATAAAAGTTTCAAATCAATTTTTTTTTTTTAAAAAGTAACTGCTTTTTTAATTAAAAAAATTAAAGCTATTATTTTTTTAATTAAAAAGACTAAAGTTACTATTTTTTAATTTAAAAAGATTAAATTATCTTTTAAAAATAATATTTAAATAAAAAAATAAATATTAATATTTATCCTTGAAGGTTATTAAATATAATAATAGTTAATAAATAATAATAACTTTAGCAAACACCTACAACTGATAACTATGAGGTAATAGCCACCGGCTATCAGCTGTGAACAATAACTAATAATTACTATGAATAATTAAATCAAACAAACACGTCCTTATATTTTAAGAAATTAACTAATAAGTTTTCACATTTTTATTCAATTAAATTATTTAGTCATTCCATATATTTTTACTTTTAAATAATAAAAACTAAAATATTTATTATTTGTAATTAAATTTTCCATCACTACCTGTAATTGCCAAAAGAACAAAAAAAAAAAAAAAAAAGCAGCAAAAGATTGCTATACGAGCAATCTGAGATTTGTAAAAATAAAATGGCAATCAGTCTTAGAGTTCTCCAATATAGAAAAAGTAACATCACCAGCTTGCTTTCCAGGAATTTGGTGAGACTGCACATCAACATACGCATTCTCATAGCCTATGCTATGTACTTCAAATTCCTACTTGATTTGGAGCCTCCCCAAATGGGCTTGTCTCTGATCAATTTCTTGTATCTTAGCTCTATGCAACTCTAAACTGCTTTGAAGAAATATGTTTTCTTCAATTAGCTGTTCAAGACGCATTGTTACTTATTTTAGCTCAATCCCCGACATTCACGTTCCCCATCATCTTTAGTTAATCTCTCATCAAGAACAAGAAGTTCAGACGGAAGTCTCTCCATCTCACGAACTGAATACTCTTTCTACTCTTCAAGTTTCCTTCTATCATATGTTATCACGCTAAGGTCCCACCTCGAAATGATCAATTTCTTTTAGATTTTGAGCAACTATAGAGCCACATTTTGGTGGATTTTTTGTGAGAGAGAAAGGGAAAGAAATGGTGTTTGATAAACGAACAGATGCGACAGCAATGCAAGGACACAATAATCTGATCAAACGAATTCGTGATATTGAATGGCGACGGCGGTGGGCCGGTGGCGGTGAGGACGATGGAGGAAAGACGTGTAAGGAGGTTTGGAAGAGGACAAACTCAGAATCTACAACCTCTCCAAACTTCAGAAACCCGAAATCGTCGTTTATCAAACGCCCTTTCTTACTGGGACCGCAATTACAAAATCTCAGTCCTTAAGGCTATGTGTGGTGAATTAAATGTTCGGAAGAAATGAAGAAAAATTAACAAGAAAAATAAATAGAAAATAAAAAAAAATTATAATTTCTTTATATTATTTAGATTTTTTATTTACAGAAAATAATGAAAATTTTATTATTTTAACTTTATAAAAAAATAATGAGGAATAAAAAAAATATATTTTTATAATTTTCATTTTTCATATTTTTTAATTTTTAATTTCTCCTCATTTCTTTTTAAAATAAAAAAAATTATCCCAAACTTTAAATAAAAAATATAATTTTTTCTCGTTTCTTTTATTTCTTCTTACCTCATCAAACAAAATAAATTATATCAATTTTCCTGTTTTTTTTTCTTTCTCTCAATTCTCATTAAAACAAACATAGTCTAAAAATCACTATTTCTTCTCTCAGTTCTCATTAAAATAAACATAGTCTAAAAATCACTATTTCATTTTGTATAAAGAAAGAATTGAAAAAAAAAAAAAAAAAAGGATGATAATATTAAATTGTTTAATAAAATGAAAATAAAAGTATGCATTAATTAATTTTTTAAAATATAGAAATATATTAATTAATTAAAATACATTTTAGAGACTAAATATAGTTTGTTGTTTTATATAATAAAGAGAATTTTCTCTCTGTTAGAAAAGTCGGGACGTGACATGGGATGGCCAAAGGAACCAAATGAAAGGAAGATGGCCAAAGTATTAACTAGTGACATAAGAAAAATAGATAAAAGGGTATAAGGCCATATAGTCTGATTAAAAAAAAAAAAAAAGTGAGTGGAAGTACATAGTATCACTTTTATTTAAATAATTGAATAGTCTCTAATTGAAAATAATAAATATGCAAATAAAGATAAAAAAAAAAAAAAACAAAGAAAAAAACTGTTACCCACAAATCAGCAAAGCCTTAGGTTTCATTTATATCCTTAGTTTTGAGTTGGTTAATTATTGAATCACCTTAACCATCAAAATTAGTATATTTGGACATCCTACCAGACCCTTCTGTATTTCACTAGTGTAGAAGTGACACATGTTAGAACATGAATCAAGATTCATTAATATTCATATATCAACGTATCAGACAAGTAGGTACCACATTTAATTCTCTTCCTCTCCAACTGGGGAAATGAAAATGGAAACAAGAGGGGAAAAAAAAAAAACCATTAATATTGAACAGCAGTCATTACAAGCTAATAAGAGAAACCCATTTCACCGTTTATATTTCTACATATAACAGCTACATAATTGATCAAATTCTACATCTCAATTTTCCTTGATTTGTTTGCAGAGGTGACAGTAAGTATTAGCAAGAAAACCATGGCTAAGTAAGATAATATCACTGAAGTTGTTCCTCTATTACAGAATCTGCCAAAGTGGTCGCAAATTGGCATCCAACCTGAGTGGTTATTCCCATATTTTCCCAGGAAACCTACTGCAGTTGCAGCAGAACATCCAGCAAGAACCAAGCACAACATCAACTGTCACAATCAAAAAAGAAAAAAACAGAGCAAAGTTCTAAGATATAGCAAGAAGCTAGAAATAGTATGTAAATGATATAATAAAAAAAACAAATAAAATTTTACCAAATCATGAAGGAACATGAAGAAAAAATGAGTAGGGTTCGAGCCATGACGACCAAAAATGAAAAGGAACAGCAAGGACAGAACAGAGAAGGCACAAACAACAATATTTGCAAAGGCAAAGAACCTGCAATAAAAATATATACGAAGGATTAAGAACAAAAAACAAAAGATGGGTTTGGTTCTAAATTTATTGTATTTAATCTTACTTGAAAGCTGAGGAGTAACTATATCGAGCATCCATCACAAAATCTCCGATTCGAATTGATTGCTTGTTAGTAAGCGTCAACCAAGTTGCAGCCAATGTGGTTCCAATTACCAAAATTCTGGAGCAAAATTGTACTCCAAGGAAAATTTTATGAGTTTTCATCAATGATTTTGGTGGGAACTTGTCTTCAATGTTTTCCATTTTGAGATCTTTCGAAGAAAGCAGACAGTAGAAAACAGAGCTATGAAACAGGGGAGAGAAATAGAAAGATGAAAGAAAGAAAGGAAGGCAAAAAAAAATAGAGATGATTAGAGAAAAAGAGTGTGAAGTTATTAGGGATATTTATAGAAGAGAGATGAGTAAGGAACCTTTCTAGGGCTCATTGGTGATGTGATTGAACTGTTCAAGTGCTAAAACAGATGGGGTCTCAACCTCTCTTCTTTCAATTTAAGACACTTAATATAGATTAAAATTAAAACCTTTTCTAAATTATTGGACTAAGATAAAATCTTTATCAGGTAATAATTCTTTTTTTTTTTTACTTGGTGATAAATGATCAATCTAACTCATTTGGTGCTTTAAAATTGACTTTATATTCCGCTAATTTTAGATCGAGTGTATCCAATAATTTTTTAATTTAAATTTATTATTAAAAAAAATATTGTCTTACATAATTTTATTGTATTGATATTCATTAATTTTCTAAAATAATTAATATATTTTTTGAAAGAAAAAGGACATGATAAATAAAATAAAATAATACAATATTTAAGAAAATAAATGGATAAAAAGAGTTGAGACAAAATATATTTTTATGTGCATGAATGAAAAAATAAAGTAATATTAATGTTTCAAATTTGTATTAATCTTTGAACTGGTAGAAGTAAAAAAAATTACCGATAAAAAATTTAATTAAATTTAATTAGGGTTACTTCATTGTTAGCGAAAATGCTCCTTATACATTTGTAATAATTATTATTTATCGTGATAAAATTGAGATTTTTTAATAGAAATTTTTTTTATAACATTATTAATTTTTTATTATTAATAATTCAAGCAGATATTACAAGTGATTCGATTCAAATTATAAATTAATTCTTGATTTTTTTTGTTAAATCAACCTGATCGGATTCGATAGGGTTTAATAACCATGAGTAATCAGCTCTTTTATTTGGTAGAGAACTAAATGCTATATCTAAAGCTTTTGAAAAGTACAAGTTTTCCAATTAAGAATTGAAATAAGATCATTAATGTTATTTGAACTTCCTTGCCAGTACTACAGATGGGGGTAGAAAGAGTAAAGAGGCTGTGGCCCCAAATTTTTTTTTCTTTTAATAAAAATTTTCCCTTCTTGTGATGTGATTCACAATTTATCTTTAATTGATTAATTTTTTTTTAAATACTACAAATTCTATTGAGAGAAAAATACCTTTACAAATTTAAAGGTTTAGAATTAGAATTATAGATTCAAAGTTCGGTTTGCTTTTTTAAATACAGGCATGCCAATATGCCTATTGATCTAATTTTTTGTAAATGTCTTAAGGTTGATGCAAAGGATGATGGACTTACCAAGATTTTTAACATTTTGTTGTTAAATCTTCCCTAATTAAAATGATACCATTTCTTTTTAGTTCATGAGTTGCATTGTTCCATCAATTATTAATTGGAATAAAGACATCCTTTTATTCAATAATGAGATGGACTACGGGGGTACATAGTCATTTTCATTTATCCTAAATAGAATTTGGAAAATAATTTTTTTAATAAAAGTTCCAAAATCTTAACACTTAAAGTGCAACACTTTTAGTTTTTTTACAAAAAGTGGAGCAATATAATAATTGATATGTCTTCAATAATTTAATCCAAGTCTCTTTGAATAAATGGTAAATAGGGTTTTATATATATATATAATAAAATTCTTGAAAAAGAATGTGGTGATTTAAATATCTGATTTTTTTATTTTCAAGTTTAATTATCATATTACTAATTCAAAATGATAATCAAAGAAGGCTAATTTTTCGTGCTGTATCCCAAATCTAGCATGAATAAATTTACACATTAGATATGTGATCTTACATTAGATTTTGTACTTTATATCTTTAAAATATAATGCTAACATATTTATATATATATATATTTTAATAATATTAGATGACAAAAAAGAAAAAGAAAAAGAAAAAGGATATCCATATCCAACCATTATTAATGAAACATACATGAAAGTAACAAAACCACCTCATTTCTAATGGCATTGTCAAATGAGTTGATTAACCCATCATCCATAATCTGTTGCCGCATTTAATACAATTACATGCAAACTGTGGAGGCATAATGGAACATGACATCATAGCTTCAAAAACTCATGCCACTGTAAGTCTATAACTGCATAGGACAAGAACTAAAAATTTATATGTTTACTCCTGAAAAGAGAAGAATGAATAAAATAAAATAAAAATTTACATCTTATTAATTGAATGTTAATATTCTTAATAATTAGGATTCAATTTTTAAAGTTAATCTTTAAAAAGTAATTTTTAAAGCATAAATCAAATATAAAATACGTTATTTTATTTACTCGAAAAACTCGTATAAATTATTCTAAAATTATATATTATGAGGATTGAAAAAAAAATTTTACATACCATGTGGTTGAAGCAGTAAAACTCCACCATCAACACACATTTATTTATTTATATATTTTGGTACTTAAAGAAAAAAAGAAGAAGCCATGCAATCCAATTCCTAATTGCTCAATATAGATAGCCCTATTATTTCATCTTTTTACTCAGATTAACAAAATTGTGAAAATATTGATCTAATTTTGTGAAAGTTGAGATAAAGATTTATGGTTATGGAGAAAGTTGTTTATTTTTCTCTAAATGTTTGCAAATGTCTAGAAGAACAAGCGAAAGGAGGTTGACACGGCTTGTCTTGCAATTGCAAAGTAGCATTAATCCAATTTATCTACTCAATCTTACAATTTTGGAGAATACAAATATATACATCTCATGGGGCTCTTAACTTCCTCTTATGTAACTGCACTCTTTTAGTTATACACGTGATACATTTCTTTCTTTCTCATTTGTCAAACCAATCATATATATCCTCTTCTTCCTTCTCTTTTTTCATTTTTTCCCCGTATACATAATAAATTTTTTTGAAAGAATTTAAAAAATTTAATTTGTGATTCTATCTTTAATTTTTATTTTTTATAATGCAAAGCATGTGTTTGGATTTGATTACTCATTAATCCAATATCTTATTCTTTTAAATTAAGTTTATATATAATAAATAAATAGCGATATTTTAGATAAATTTATCTAAATCTGATTCATATTAACTTCATATTTGAAAATAATCTCATCATATAAAATATCTCGTATTATATTGAGAATAATCTTATATTTCATGAGAGAGAAATACATATAAATCTAATTTAAATAAGATTTTTTTCAAATAAAAAAACTTATATATTTAAACTCGAAGAAATTATTTAGTGCATTTATTTCACTAGAAAATAGTGCACTATATTTACATTAAAGTATAATTATAACTTACATTTATGCAAGGTGAATTCTATAATGTGAGTGAGAGTATACCATTTTTTAATATACTAAGTACATCTTATAATAAAAGAGTTTGATTGTTAATGAAATTTTGATTTAATAATAAAATCAAAATTGAAATTTTGTAATTAAAAGATTTCGAATTCAATTTTTGTTAGAATTAAATTTTGATATATTTATAATTTTTGATATAGTTGTAATTAATTTGACAATTAAATAGTTTTAAGTTTAGAATTCAAATTATATATCAATCCCATATAATTATTACATAATAGCGTGTTAATAAATTGATGAAAATTATAATCTTATAATATCATTCTATTCCTATTGCTTATCTCTTTAAGAATGAAGTATTACACACAAACAAAACAAACTTCCCCAAAATCACAAAATCGTCAAAGGAGTGGTCATAGTTACTTATTAGATCCGTTTAGGTTGTCCCAACTATCTACTGTTGGTTATGGAAAGCATCTTCTTTTCAATAAAGGATTGTAAAGCTAATTAAGCAACTAGTGCAAAATAGTATATATAGACAAAACAGTATTAATTAAGCATGAGCTTTTATTTTACACTAACTCTTATGATTTGTTTTGATAATTTATTAATTACTTATAAATTCTAATAACCTATGGAGACCAGCTAGTAGGCATTTCCTAAGAGGAAAAAAATAAAATTGATGTGAAATTAGCTGACATAACATATAGTCTTAATTACATAACTTAATTGCATATCCTTTTACAGGTTTATAGATATGGAAATTAAAATAGATGTTATATGGTAGATTCCTTTCCCTTATTATGCTTAGAGTAAAAAATGAGTACTTAAATCACTACTTATTAGATGAAGCTGAGAAAGCTCCAAGGTTTTCATGAACATAGCAATTTGGTGAAATGGGTATATACAATGACCAATAACCAACCGCAATTAACAAGAATAGACCCTAATGGATTTGTCTAAATCACCATAAATTTTAACGACAAAGATAAGTAAGCTCAAATAAGAAGAAGAAGAAGAAGTGAAAGTTATGCCAATTAGGAAGGGATCAATGAATTGAAATTCTAATTTTTTATCATTAATAATTAATGACATGAGTAGCCAGTGATGCTATAGCCGTGGTTGGTTCATACCACTGCTTGTTTCAAAATTTTATCAAAATTGAGAGATTATAAATATCTGTCCATTTTAACGACCCACATTTTTTAGGTATAGGAAGAGGGAGAACAGTAGGAATTTATTATGATTATGGTATTTCTAAATAAAATTAGTTATAAAATGATCATAAAGAAGAGGAAAAAATAAAATAAAGGCATTGATGGAAACAGAAGATCACAGAAAGTGAGGAAGTCCATATGCATTCAGCTATTGAATATGTAAAATACACTCTTACATTACATCATTATGAAATTGTCTCGGACAGTTGAGTGGGCACGACACAGCAATCTGTGCCTGCCTCAAAGCATATATACATATATATATATATATATATATATAAGAATAATTCACATTCTACTGCAATTTAAAATGCTTTTGCACCATGCCACCAGCCTTTTCTTTCTCTTTCTTCTTACAAATCTATACTCAACCTATTGATTACTTGCTTGAATTTACTCAGCCAGAAAAATCCATTGTTCTCTTTATTAGCTTCATCTTTTAAAGATGTCTTAACTCCTTGGTTGGATTAATTTTCTCCATTTTGATTTTTCATTTTTGTATCAAAAATATTTGTAGTAAAGTATAGAAAGATGTATCAATGTCTATTAGTCCGAGTGGTTAGGAGTTCGATATCCATTAGATAAAGTATCAAGTTTGAACTTTGTAAATAAAGAAAATACGCGTAGAGAGATATCCCGACCCGACCCGACCCTAATAGGTACGTGACCGGCACTAGAGAATAGGAAAGCATAAGGCTCCCGAAATCCGTAGTAAGCCTGACTAATAACAGCAATTCAAAACTCAACATCATTATTTAACCATTCAGGGCTCACATCATGTATTTAATATCAATTTAAATTTCTGCTTAACAGAACAACCAATAAAAATATAATCATAAATCTGACATTAAAAATAACAATGCGGAGTTTTAAAAATTTTAATACAATGAATATAAAATAATGACATAATAAATTAAATAATTTTACTGCCTGAGAATTAGAAGACATGAATACTTAACTTAAAAAATTAATCTCTTTAAGCTCGACCCGGAACCTGGGGAAATATTTGAACAGGGATAAGCGTTCGACTCAATGAACTGATATAAATTAATTTAACATGCAAGTCATTTATTAAATCTATATGAAATGTCACATCACATATAATCATCCATAAACATACATAACAATCATGATGGAAAATATCCGTGAAATCCAACCTCATCTATATTTTCGTTTATTGTAAATGGGAAGCCGACCCCCTTCCTTGGCTCTCTCAAATTTCAACTATGGGACCACGGTAAGATCAGCTCAAACCAGACATCCCTATACTGTCTTATCCATGTTCATGGATCACGATGAGATCAACTCGAACTAAACAATTCCTGCAATAACATAATTATAAATTATGTTATGTCACGTTATATTATTAATGTTTTATGTGATAGTGATGAATTTCATATCACCATATTTTCTATCGTCAACATATACATATAATATCATTCATCATCATCATAAATATCATATAATATGACATAAACATACATTATGATCCTAAATCTAATGTAATAATGATAGTTATATACATATATTTCATCCATCAATGCATTTATCAATGATTGCATGCAGAGTTAAATTAAATATATCAACTCACAACTTGACAACCATTAATCAGCTAGCTTTTTTCGGAGTGCCTCCTGATGACAGTAAGGAATATATCTGAAATACATGTACCACATACGAGATTTATTAGAATAATACTCAAATACTAACTCAGAAATATAAAGAACGAATATTGAGAATTTGCCGAAATTTTGGCAGAACCTCCTCTAAAATAGGACATAACCTCCAAAAATAAAAACACTTTTAATAATCAGCCCATCGGCCTAAATCCAACACTATCAATCAATTAACCCCTTCTAGGTCTCCAACTCAGCAATAAAATATTTATAATTAACTTTACATGCTTTAATCATTGATCCAAATAAATAATTAATTATCAATTTTATTAAATTACTGTTTAAATAAATTAACCTTTTAGTTATCTAAATGCTATAAATGTTGTCCACCTAATTTCCATAATAATTTTCATATCAATATAATAAATTCATTTTAATTCTTACATTCAATAAAAACACAATTCTTGATAATTCACTGTCCAAAAATTCTAAAATCAACGCTAAACTCAATATTTTTCCATAATTCTCATCCAAATAATTTATATAATAATTCTAAATAATCTAAAATAATTTATCTATTCAAAATAAATACAGTTATTAAATTTTAACTGACTAAATTCTCCAATAACAATATAAATATTCAATCATTTTCATAAATTTATCTCCAAATAATTTATAAATAATTTTAGAATAAATTTAAATCTACTTACTCAAAATTGACAAAAATCTACGCGTGTCCCATGTTTTTCAATCCCGGTTTCGATCTTCAATCAGGGCAAAATTGGTGTCGTTGGAAAGCCCATGAAAAATGGAGTTCAATAAAATTAGAGTTATCGGGATTGGCCATCGGAATTGGCCGGAATCCGCCATTCAAAATCCGGTGGTTTCATTTTCCGATCTCCT
Source organism: Aleurites moluccanus (assembly GCA_948193065.1). Classification (NCBI taxonomy): domain Eukaryota; kingdom Viridiplantae; phylum Streptophyta; class Magnoliopsida; order Malpighiales; family Euphorbiaceae; genus Aleurites; species Aleurites moluccanus. Next base: position 37,633 of record CANXYC010836299.1, read on the forward strand.
TTTCCGGTGAATTTCAGGTGGCAAGATGGGTATCAAAAGAAAATTAGGATCAAGACAAAATCATAAAAACAAGAATCATTCAATTTGGAGTTTAAATGAGAGAGTTATGGCTAATTGAAATTTTTTGACAAATATGGTCATGGAGCTATTTTGAATATAAATAACTCATTACCTGGTGGTCAGAATTGAGAAAGACCAGTTCTTATAAACTCTTCTCATGGCAGATTATACGGTGGTATGAAAGGTATTGACCACCTCCTTCCGGTTTAACTGGAATCGGCGCCGAAAATCGGTCCTTTCTTCCTCCTTTCCCCATTCTTCTTCTTCCCTTCTTCTAGCAGCCAATCCGAAACTGCCACGTGGCAGTCTATGATTAGTCCTAATATATATATATTTTTTAAATTTGTAGAAAATTCATTTTAAATTCAAAAATTATAAATAAATAGTTAATAAATTTCTTATAAAATGTACTTCATTTTAACATATTAAAATTTGAAAAATAATATTTTTCTAATTTAATAAAAATTACTTAAATATAAATTTAATTTCCAAAAATTATTAAAATAACATAATAATAATTAAAATAATTTATTTAACTAAATAACTGAGTATAAAAATTAAGTTATTAAATAACACATAATAATATGACACTAATTAAAATTAATTTTTTTTTTAAATATATTTCCCTTTTTACTTTCAAATATTTATTTCTTTAAAATATAATAAATCCCAAAAATTCTTTTATATTCATAACTTTAATTAAATATTCATAAAATAATTATTATTTATAAATAGAATATAATTTTTTAAAAATATTTTAAAAATATAAGTATTACAAGAGAGTTTTACCCCTTTATGATTTCACCCGGCTTAAATCTAAATTTAAATAGACCCCAACTGAATATCAAATAATTTACAAAAAAAAAATCAAGATTTAATTATTCACTTTTAGTAAAATATAATTTTAATTCAAATTCAAATTTGTAATATTACAATTTTAAACATGGATCATTAAACTAACAACTCCTAATTTTTTTTCAATTTCTTGTTTTGGGAGACACACAGTTAATGATTGTTTGATGATTATTTTATGTGATAAAAAAAATTGAATTGATTGTTTGTTATTCGATGCAATTTGCACGGTAATGGCTTGTAGTTCTATGATGACATTAACTAGAACCATTTGTCGTTGGATGATACAGCAACTAGAAACTACACAGGGTGTTGATTCAAAAACCGAGCGTTCAATTCCAGAATCATTGCCGTTTTATATAAGCTGCTTTTGATGTCATCCAAAAAACGACAGCCTTTACACACGCTCGTCCCGCGTTCTTTTATTTGAAAGCAGTTTATAAACGACAGACATTGTCCGCTTAAAATTAATATTATGCATAAACGACAACTAATGGTGTTCATTAACTGGAGATCCAATTGAATTAAGAAGTTTTTGCAGATGAAATTAAACCACCTTTCCAAGCAATAATATTTACTTTGCGAAATTCCTTGCCTTGTCTGCCCCAAATACATTTTTCTATTGTGTATAATCAGACTGAAACATTGATCTCTGAACTAAAATCAGGTTGGTTGGTTGTAGGAAAGTTGGGGGGAAGATTATAAAAGCAATTGAGAATATTGCCTGAAATTCATCAAATAAAATTTCAAATGAATTCTATAGTTTTGCCTTGTATATAGAGGAACAACTGTCATATTTCTATAGCAACTGCATAGATAAGAGATTACCCATACAATTCCTCTATTTGTACATCACAACACCCACACCCACACACACACACTCTTAGCCAAAGGAAAATGAGATGTCAGTAACAGTAAACAGGCAAATGAAAACTACAAGGAGCCATGATCAATCCATCATCATCAAATTAATTCATTATTTATTAAAAAAATTGAAAATATGTAGAAAAATAAAATAGGGGATTCCTGCCCTATCAGAGGATGATAGTAAATTGTATGTACATATCTGTACAAGTCGTATAATCAACTTTTTCAAGAGGATTCAAATGTTGAAGTACTTTGGATCTGATGGATGATCGTATTCTACATGTAGCTGCAATTAAGAAAAAAGGTTTCAATAAGTCAGGATAACAGTGAAATGTAGTGTCCAGAACTTAATTGACAGTAAGAAACATGAAACTCATCAATTTCCTAAAACAGTACTGAGGATTAACATTCTGATGTTCTCTTGATTGGAGCACAATAATTGATGCCTCAACAGAAACCATAACTCTTAAATTATACCCAAATGAATGGAAACGACTACCACAATGCAGGGCAGGCTATTTCAACTAGACTCAGAAACATCGAGTCTCTCTCATTGTAAGGATACCATTAGAATAAATAGAGACTACATGTATTCAGTTAGGATTTTCTGGAAAAAACAATTTCAGCCATTCCATAAGCTAGAAAACCCCTTAAATATAAAACCAAAACCAAAAAGATGGTGATAGCATACACTGCAAAGTTACATCACTGAAGAAGAAATCATCTATTCTCTCTCTCTCCCTTTTTTTCTCTCAATTCTTGCGGTTTATCATATCAACACAATAACGAAACCAACTGTATGTCATGCATATGCCAGATGTTCATGAATGCTTAGCCAGAAAAACAAGCATCATCCAAGATGATAATAAGCAGATTGAAGCATGAATTTCTCTAAAAGCACAATTTCTTATGGACACACATGGCTTACCTCGCCCTCATCAGCATCTGAATGGCGTTGTGGGAACACCACCTTCATATCGCTATACAAGTAGAAGCGGTGATCCCCTTCCATGTCCATCTTGTTTCCTGCTGGTGCAGATAAAGGATCAGATTTGCATCTCTGGACTGACCTTGGATGTTTCTTGGGAAAAGGACACAGAAAACGGAGATGAAGAGCATAACGCAAAACACCAGCTCCAGCAGTGTTTTCATTGGCCTTTGAAGGGCTATGTACAGATTTGCTTATATATATACCAGATGAAATTGGAGGACTGTTTCCCTCCGCACCAGTATTTATACATTTACTACTGTGGTTGGGAGATCTTATCATATGTTCAGCATCAAGTTCATTTACATTGGAAGCCTTCTTCCCCCTGGTTAAAGAATGACTATCATCTGGGATTGAAGATTTCTTGACATTATTTTTTACGTCAGAATCTCTATTCTTCCCATTCACTCCAGCTGAGGATAAGGTGATCTTTTGGCGCAGAAATGTCTTTTGAGCAAACAGAAAAATGGGGAAAAAAAAGGTCACTTTAGGAATCTCCGCAAATTTCAGTCAAATAAATCTAACAGAGGAACAACAAATAAATACAAAAAATGAATGTAGCAAAGATCTTTGTGAACTAAAGGAGCAAATTTTTGTATGATCAAATAGGCTCCAATCTGGGTTCAAACTCACAACTTCACAGTCCCGGAGACTAATGAGTGAAAGACTAATTGGTTAAAGGAACAAATTTTCATACTCATTTTCTGCATTAATTGTCAAATAAAGGCCTATACATTATATAAATCCACAAACTAACATTTATAACATGACTGCTTCCTGAATTCCTATACACCCCTACAGTTGTCTCAAGGTCTAAACTGGGCATGCAGAATCTTGACCAGGTGCTCTACGTAAATCTATAATTGCTTAAGTGACATTATTTTGTGCAACTATGCATGATCATCAACCAAATAACTAGTATGTAAGAAGGATACAGATCATCACCAAAACAAAAATTTTATACCAAGCAGAGGATAGGTAAATTATTTCCAGTTAGCTTGAAAGGAGATATTCGAGCAGACATCATGCTCATGCTAACTGATGTTGGAGCTCTAAGAACTAGACTATGTTTGCCTTAACTAATTTAGGCTAGTGAATTCAATGATGGGGTAAAAATAATACCCTTCAACTTTCCGTCCCATAAGCCTACAAGGGTCTCCTTTATTTCTCTTGTAAGTGTGTTTGCAAGCCACAGCTAAATTCTTGAAAGTTTAATGAACAGATTTCCAATTGAACCATGCTGTAAGCAGTTCAAGGTCTTGACAGAAAATATCATCTCCTAATATGATACAAATTTTCAGTCTCCAGAATCCTGTTCAAATAATGCAATATATCCATTTCAACATAAAGAAAACACCTTAAGAATTTTTTTGCATAACGTCACAAAACAATTTTGCTGAATATTTAAGAATGTGTTATCAACCATAAATAAGGCAAACAATTTGGACAATTCATAATGTAGCTAATGTCCAATCTGACTGAAAAGTGAAAACAATATGAAAAAGAGATTCATTTAGTCAAGTCTCAGCCGCTTGATTCTTACTTTAACAAGCAAAAAATTTCTCTTTTTCATTCCTTATCATAAAAGTGCAATGTTAAAGATGTAAAAACCCTTATCTGTCCCCATACAAATTGTTTTCTCAACATGAAAGAAAATAGCCACACGTTTAATCTCTATGCCTCATCAGGAATGAATGACATTAAGTTTTCAAGTGCTTATAATATCATTTGTTGTTAATGAAACAAGAAGATGCAAAGAAAATATGAGATAATATGATTGCATAAATAGCAAGTCATCAGCTCTTATAGCTGCAGGATATATCCCATTACAATCAAGCTACAAAACTAATTATCCAAAACTGTGAATAAAACTGAGTACCACTTACATAATCATGTAACTTTCTGATTCCAACTTACCTTGGTACCAGCTGGCATGTCACTTAAATCATAGTTGCAAATGAAAGTGTGAATAGGTGTCTTTTCAGGATTACTGAGAACCTGCCAAAACAAATCAAGTCTATCAGTGCATTCTAAAGCACCGTCAAATATAGAACAGCCGCTGTTCAATTATGTACCAAAGCTCACTGCCTACAAAATGCATGCACTTCCCCCGAATCTCTTGGTGACAATGGCATCAAGTGAAATTTTAGTAGTGTTTCATAAGTTTCATTTCCAGTAAAACTGGAATCCCATTTTAGATAATTATTTGCTCATTCCATTTTTCTCACATGTTCTTCAGCATTCTACCTAATCAATGCATCATCTAATCAATGATGAGTTTCAACATCTGCTAACATGGACAATAAGTGACAACTTCCCCTAGATAATATGTATTGTTCTTCTATTTTCAAATTTTGGCTGCTTTGGTTTCCTCAAAAGGACAGAATAACTCAACAGCATATGGAAAGGGACAGTACAACTCAACAGCATATGGACTCGGAAGAAAAGGGTATAAATTACCAATTGTATTCGCCCTTTCATAGGAATGTGTAGCCTGCTTTTTTCTGCTTGTGAATTGTCAATGCTTAGACTCCTCCTCATTTTTGTACCTCTAGGCCCACCACATTTGTTTGATGGTGAATGCCTGGCTAGATCTATTGATGAGTAGTACAGCAAGTAGTTATCTCCATCTACACTAGTTACTGCAAAAGGAAGTTTCTGTGATTGTGGTGAGAAACTCCCTCCAGTGACATTAAGAACAGCAAGGAACCCATCAATTTTCTGAATAAAAAGAATGATAAAATGAGAGTTAGAAAATAAACACACGCCATCATAACTCATAGTTCAGACACCTCCTATCATAACATCAACTGCTAACCTGGCTAACTTTACCGGATAGTAACCGACCAGATAACAGTGATTCCTCAAATGAACCAACCAAGGACCTTCTAACTGGCAATCCACTGAGAGTTCTGCATAATTTGATAAATGGAAGAGTGGAATTTGAATCCTCACCCAATGGTTGAACCACATCACTAGTAATCTCTTGCCTAAATCCATCAAACTTTTGATGCAAATTACCAAAATCTGGCAATGATTCATGCAGTACCCTTGAGTACTTGTGCTTCTCAGAAGATAAAATGTGAGGGAAAGTTCCATCAAGCGACTGTTCTATGTCCTTGAATGTCAAGTATTCATCATTTAACTTTCTTGAGATATTGCAGCACAGTCCTGCAGATTTTATTTGTTCAGGAAGTTTTGGACCAAGAGGAGACAATGATAAGGGACATGACACCGCCTTTTTTATAGGTATTGCAATAGCCCCCGTTTGGTACCTTAACTTTGCTTTTTCTCCAGAATAATCAAGCCCTCGTGGTGAGACACATTGATCGTGAGGCTTCAGTTCTTTGTCCTCCGGCACAGGACCATCCGTGAAGAAAATAGACTTTGTACCATAATTATCATCCTGTGAATTCTTCCACTCTTGAATAGAAGGTGTATACCAGTTTGGAGAATCAAAAAAATTGGAATTGCCAATATGAGCTTTCTTATGCTCCTGTGATGCAGAAACCTTATAATTATCTTTGCCACTCCAGAAGTTACTCTTGTAAATGCTGTTACTGATGTCAAGGGAATCGCCATTAAATTGATCTGGGAGAAGCATTCCACTCAAAGGAGATGATAACCGCTTCCTGACTAATGACCCAGTGGACTCAACTGCATCTTCAGTATTACTAACGACAGTAGACATAGACTGGTTTTCATTAAACAAATTAACAGGAGAATTCAAACCCCTCGATTCAAAACCTACAATCCTAGGAATAAGTGTCTGAATATTCTGTCCACTTTTATGAGCTAACCAACCATTATGATCCACAATTGTTTTCTTCTGGATATCTGGAAAAGAAGAGCATGGCAAATCCATCTGCATTCTGTTACTAAAATTTCCTCCCTGCATCACATTCAAATCACAATTACTTATACCAATAATCCTAGTTGGGGTTGGCACCAATGTGCTCAGAGATACTGCCTCTTCCTCAGCAATACCGTTGGACACTTGAGGCAAGCCCATTCCTAGAGTTGAGTATATTGTCCTTCAAAGAGTTAAGAGAAACCTTATCCACTCTTTTGCTCTCTGTTACTCAACCTCTCCTAAATCCAATCAATTCAAAACACCAGAATCAACTATGATGTTTGCAATGAACCAAATGGATTCAAGTCCTCCAATTCTATCAATGGTTCAAAGAACATTAAACTCCTAATCTTTAATAGCAGAAGATACTAAATTCCACCAACCAAATGCAACTCCATTTCTTCCATCAGATTGTGTATATAAACTGCAGCAAACTAGATATCCAAATAGGACTGGTAGAAAACAATGCGTTAACCTGAACCAACATATAAATCCACATAAGCTCTATAAGATTATAATAATACGGACATTTATAAAGCATTAAAATGTACATCCACAAATGCATTGTAAATACTCAGTTACTGAATCAAAACTGCAGAAATTAGCTTCGTAACTGAAAATGATCCATCAATCACGTAGAATGCTTAAAGATACAGATTCTGAAAAGGGATTTTGCAAAGAGTATGGATAGATAAATCAGAGTAGAATCCAATCAACTCTCCCTACAATCAACAAGCACAAAGAATGATAGCAAATCTATTGAGTGTTCAAGTACCAAAATACATCCATAGTATCATTATCACACAGATAAATATAAAATCTGAATTTATCAGAGCCTAGTAAAACTAATGATTTTCAGCTGAAAATTTAACTTAAACTACTTAAAAAAGGAGGAAAAAAAAAAAGACCCATTTCATGGTTTCATTTTCCACCTCAATTTTCTGGGAAACCAACATAAACAAATAACAAAAACTACAAAATTGAACTTCAATCAATGATGTCGACATAACCGAAGCAAAACACGTAAAATTCCCATTAAAAAAAAAAAAAAAAGACAGAACCAACTGAAAACGAAAAACAAATCACAAGACGCACCGGTGAAGCTTGCGATCGTATAAAACCAAAGAAAAAAACCCATGCTCACACCGGCCAGCCTAAAATCCATAACCCGATCAAACCCAGAGAAACAGACTGCTTCAAGGTCAATTAAAAGAACCCAAAAAAAGGAAAAAAGAAGTAAACAGAAATAAAAATCTCTGGATTATCGTTAAATCTTCTTCTTCTTTTTCTCCGGCTTGCAGTAAGTACTGTTATCTGTGCGGTTCCGGGCGTTTCCATATATGTCTGTGAATCTCTAGCTTTATGCAAGTATGGTGAATTATTAAAATTTTTTCTGTTACTGAATAGTATTGTAGGCCTCTAAAAATTGAAAGCAGAGACCAGAGAGCACAATTGAGAGTCACCACTTAAAAAAGAATTTTGGGGCTGGTTGGCTGTCTGTCTTCATTTTTTAGTTTCTTGCTTTTTTTTTTTTTTTTCAAAAACCTCAACTTGGCATATAAAACCACAGGCTAGAGGTTTCTTTCAACTCTCTCTCTCTGTTTCAGTTGTCAAGAGTTTGCGGCTCTCTTTCCCCTAACTTGTCTTTGTCCCACTTATTTATTTTTATTTTTAATTTTTAATTTAATGGCCTTTGCAAGCATAAGAAGTACTCTAACACAATGGTTAAAAAATAAATATTCAAACAAAATTATATATATATATACATATATTTATTTATAATGATTGCTTTTAAAATAATTAAAAATAAGTTAAATAAAAAAAATAATTAATATGATCGTATTTATTATAATCACTATTATTTAAAAATAATAAGTTAAAATTTTTATTTTTTTATTTTATTTTTAAATTTATTATTTATTATTATCTGAATTTTTAATTTTTATTCGTTAAAAAATTATATATATATTAAATAAATAAAAATAACAATTTTATCAATTTAATTTATATTTTTAACTTCAAAGATTAATCGATAAGAAAGTAGATGATAATTAATTTAATAATATTTTAAATAAAATTAAATTTTTTTTATCAATTTCTTTTAGAAAATTATTTAATATCGATTAATATATAAATTCATGAAAAATATTTGCAAGAAATTTGGATTCTCCTTATTGATTCTCTAAGAGGTGATAAAAGAGTAAAAAGGGGGAAAATTGGCGATCAATATCCTTCCTACCTCAGCCCTTATCATCTTCAAAGATACAATAATAAAAACAAAGGACTTGGGGAAGCCATTTTCCTCTCTAATTATATATGAAGAGACGTGTCCTCCTCTTCCCTTGGGCTGCTTCCCACCTCACCTCCTCTGACAATTGAAAATAGAAATGCATTATTATTATTATTATTATTTTACTTCCGTTAGGCACAAGAGAGAAGAGGGTAGAGATGAGAGTCTCCATGAAATACTTATCTATATTGAATATAAAAAAATAACTCAAATATCTAATCAATATATATTTTAATTAATATAATTTTTTTATTTTTTTAATTAACAAAAAAATATCAATATCTTATTTTATTTTATATATTATTTTTATTAAATAAATATATACATATAATGTAAAGATTTTTTTTTTTTATAAAGCACCCACCCAATGACCTAAACTCCCCCCCCCCCCCCCTCCCCATTTGGTGTTATCTTCATGGATTTTATTAAATAATATCCTCAATAAATTAATACTCGATAAATTAATAATTTTTATTATATAATAATTTTTTTATCTTAATTTAGATTAATAAATTAAATTAATAATTTCAATAAAGTAATTAGATAATAATTTTTTTAAAAATCTATACATAATTGCATGATCTCATTTATATCACAAATTAATAATTTATCATTAATATTTTACCAACATTATATATAATATAATACTTTATTCAAATATGAGTATTGTTATTTATTTTTTTCTTAAAATTTAAATTTAATTGGATCTTATTTCTAATTTTTTTTATTATATTTAGAAATTCTAGAATTGAACTCCTAAATTACAATAAAAACTTATAAAGTATTATTGATATTTTGAGTTCATTCCCATTTCTAATTTTATTTGAATGTATTTGATAATATACCTTAACTTATTTCAAGAGAAATCTATCAGAAATTCATTGCTACAATTCTTTTTTAGTGCATATTAAATGCTTTTTATTATACTCATAATTTACTCATCTCATTTATCATGATTGATTTTTGAACACTTTTTAAATGGAAGTCATTGTAATTATGAAATATATAAGAGATTATTTGAAGTAATTTATATAAAAATTATCATAAATCTAAACAATTATACTCATATATTTTTTTCTTTCATTTAATTTATATTCAATTTATATATTTTTTTTATTTAATTTATTTAATTCATATTCAATCGATAATTTTTTATTTTATTTTAACAATTCACATTCAATTTATCATATATTTTTTTTAATTCATTTAATTTATATTAAATTAATTATAAAATTGATAAAACATAATAATTATTTAATTAATTAAATATTATTTATTAAATTATAAATATTTTTTAAATTAATAAATTATTAATTAATTAATATCTATTTTAATTAATAAAATTTATTAATTTCAACGTTATTATTAATTTTATAGAGGTATTGCAGTATATTGTATTTCTACAGTCTCTGAGCTGCCCTGTCTTATCTTTCAATTTTATTTCTCCAATTTGCTTTTCAAACCTTTATATTACATTATACATTGTTACACACCTTAGTTTGTACAACTAAATGATTGATATGGCCAACCTTCGTTTCTTATCTCTTGCGAAATCACGCTCAATTAATTTACTTCATAAAATCACTCCACTTCACATAAAGTAAAAGAAAAAAAATTAGGAATAAATACAGGTAAATATCCTGTGATTTTATGTTTTTTTTTTTTTTTTGGTATACGAGGCCTTTAATTTGTTTTGTAACAATTTGATTTTTATAGTTTTTATCATTTGATATTTTAATAATATTTTGACTAATGACATTAAAATTATTAAGGTGTCATCCACATAGATATTATTTTATATTATAATTATCGACATAGAGCCATATAAAAAAAAAATCGTTACTTTATTTATTTAAAAATAAATAATTTTTATTATTTTATTTAATAGAAATGTAATATAATGTATTGAAAAATATATTATTTTGATTAGAAGTATAAATAAAAAATAATGTAATATAATAATTAAATTAATTTTATCATAATTAAATAGCTTAATTATTTACTTACTTAATTAATTAAGTATAAATTAATTGATATTAATTTATTTAATATAAATAATTAATTAAGTAATCAATTAATATAAATATTAAAGTAATTACTTAATCAATTAATTAAGTATAAATTAATTAATTAATTAATTAATTGATTTATTTAATTATTATAAAATAATTAATTACTTTAATTATTACATTATATTATTTTTTATTTATATTTGTAATTAAAATAATATAATTTTCAACATACATTTCTATTGAATTAAGTAATAAAAATTATTTATTTTTAAATAAATAAAGTAATAAATTTTTATTAATGTAATCTCACATGAATCACATCAATAATAATGTAAATATTACGTCAATAATTATAATATAAAATAATATATATATATATAAATAATACGTGATTGACTTTAATGTCATTAGTTAAAATATCACTGAAATATTAAATAATAAAAATTATAAAAAACCAAATTGTGACACAATAAACTACATACTCCAAATACAAAAAACTTATAACCACATATACTTATATTTATCCCAAATAATTATTTATTTAATAACTCTCGTCAAGTCCATCACTGAAAATTCTCGTTATACTAACAAAACTTATTTCTACTTATTGAACTATAAACAATGAAAAAACTATTGGTCTATATGTAATTAGCTATATTTTTACTAAATTTGTTAAATCAATAACATTTTTGTTAGTTAAGGAATGGTATTAAATCCAGTTTACAAATTTCATCCATTATTTTTAAGGAGGAAACCAAAAAATTAATTTAAAATATTATTTAATAATTAAAAGTTAAATATCTTTTAATGGTTAAATAATTTGAACAATTAAGAAATACGAATAATTTATAAATAAATATTTTTTAATCATTCAAATTTTAATGTGAATTTGATACATTAAAAACTGTTAAGAGATTATAATATTTTTATTAAATAATTATAATTTTTTATTAATTAAGAGGCTGTTAATAGTTAATTAAATATTTTTTAAGTATGCAGAGAATTTTTTTTTTGTGTAAAAAATTAAATTTAAATGGATTAATAAATTTTTTATATGTAAAAAGTTAAATTTAAATTAATTAAATAAAAAAATAATAAATTAATGAGTTTTTTTAGTTGAGGTGGGTCACACCTAATTTGGTGACTAAATAATTTCAGTATTCTAACAATTTGATTTTTGTTTAAGTACTTAGATTTTTTTGAAACAACTAATTATTTTCAATTAAACAATAAGGGAAATCATTTTGTTTTGTAGCATCAACATATGGTGAATATACATCATTAATTTATGTCTTACAATATTAAAAATTTCATGCATTGGCAACTTTTATATAGCAATAAATACAAATTTAATTTACATAAAAATTTAAATTGGAATTCCTTAAATTTATATTTGATAATATTATAATTATTTTTAAATACATAAGATTACATTAAATAAAATTTGGTCCATAGCATAACATTACATTCTATCTAATTATAGTGCCATAGTGTCGTCATATGCTGGTTTGATTGACTTGCGCACAATATTGTTGAAGATAAGAAAATAGAGGACATGTTTTGGGTAAATTTTTTTTAAGATACATCCAAATATGTTAGCCTAAGACTGCCAAGGTCCAATAATTTGAAGATTCAACCCTATTCATTAATATTTCATTTTCGAGCTACACCTAGAGAGGAAGAAAAAGGAAAAAAAATAATTAATTGATATCAATGGTAAATATTCTAACCATTTAAATAATAATATCGAATTTCAGTATATATGAATATTATAAATTAACTAAGTGAATAGAGTGAATGTACCCACCTTTAATGTTATTATAGATATTAAATAATCATCTTATGTTTTGCATAAGGTTGAAATGTCAATTAGTTAATCTTTTATGAATTTGACATTGAATGAGCAAATAAAATAAATAAATTTAAAAAATAAAAATGGAAAAAAAAAAGTTAGTAATTGGTGTGCCAATTCTTCCAAATAAATATATAATAGGATCCAAAAATGGGGGCTTTGTTGAATAGTATAGTAGTTGGTGACATATTCATTAAAGAAGGGTATCACGAAAAAGTTAATTATTTAATTAACTCTATTTTTTTTCCTCTCCTCCTCTCTCTGTCTCTAAGCATGTATTAGAGAGAGAAATAAACCAAAGAAGGAGCCTTTATTCCTTTCCCTTCTCTTCTCCTTCTCTTTCGCAGTCTTCAATTTTCAATTTCACTTTCTTGCTATTAGGGTTTTATCAATTTCTCTCTATCTCTAATCACAAATACTCAATTCAATTCAATTGAAGATGATCGATTTTTCTCGCGTTCAAAAGGAGCTCCAAGAATGTACCAAAGACATTGAGTTTTCTGGCATCAGAGTAACCCCCAAGTCCGATAATCTCGCTCGCCTCACCGGCACCATTCCTGGTCCTATCGGCACTCCTTATGAAGGTGGCACTTTCCAAATTGATATCTCACTCCCTGGTATATATACACACTTCTCCTTAATTTGCAGATTGTTTTATCTCTAATTTTGTTGAGTTTTCTCTTAATTGGGCTGCATTTTTAGTGTTATTTTTGTTTGATTATTGCAAGATGAAGAAAATTCAGAAAAAAAGGGACTTGATTGAAATTAAAGTTGTTTTCTTTACTTGCGAGAAATTTTTAATTGTTTAGTATTTAAATGCCTTAACTGTTGTTACTCTTAGAAACCAGATATAATTTATGGATTTTAGGTTTTCAAGTGGGTTTAAATGATGAGTTTAGCAATCTGTTGATAATGCATGCGAAAGAGTTCATATTGTATTATTTTTAGAATCTTAGGAAAATAACTATAAAATTGGCTAGATGTTGAGCATTGCTTTTTAATTTTTTATTTTCCCAGAACTTATATTTTACTACTAGCTAATTGTTTGACTGATTGTCTGTTGTAATCAGAATGTAGGACAGTAGGAGGTTAAAAAAAAAATTATCCCCCTATTAACTTGCATTTGCGATCTTGATTCTTTTTGTAGATGGATATCCTTTTGAGCCTCCCAAAATGCAGTTCGCAACAAAAGTCTGGTAGGAAGAAATTGTTGTAATACGTTATTATTTGTATGTTTACTTGCAAAATTGTAGCTTGTTTTATATAATTATGATCCACATTGTAGTCCCTGTATATGTAATACTAGATTGCTATATCTTTGGAGGACTTCTGATGTTCTTAGAAATAGATAATCATGGCTTTTGATTTGTACAGTCTCATAAAATGCAGAATGCTTAAGGTTTATGGTATAATCATGCTTTACAAGAGTGTTCACTCACGCATGCATGTTTTTTCAAGGTTAACAACAGGAATGTTTTCGCATATATGAGAAATATGATATCTCTGTTGCTTGTACATCATGGTGACATTAAAGCTTGGTTTAATGCAAGCTCTGTTTTCACCTCAGTGAGGATGATTTTCAATTGACTAATAAACAAGAGTTTCCAACCTAATTGGCTTATTATAAATTTTATTGGTTTTTGAAACACAGGTCTTGAGCTTTATTTCTTCTGACTACTGGATTTTGCATGCTTCCGTCATATTACATGTCGTTGCAATCTATAATTTGCCCCCTGATATCCTCTTTCGTGCTATACTATTTCATAGGCTGTATAGGCATGCTGATCTTTTAATGGTCATCTGAAAACTAAAAGTCTCAATTTTTTATGGTGTTCTTTGGCTTCTGTAATAAATCTTGCATATGCTGTTTTAATGCAGAAACTGCTTGAGGTTTCAAGATAAATTGAAGTTCATTGTTAGGTTTTGTATTTTCCAGGCTTAATTTCAATTATTGGATTAGGATTTTAATTCTTGACTTGATGCACATCTCAGGCTTTTCAAATTAATCAAATTGGTTTGAAAATATTAATTTGTGGGTGCATGTAGTGGCATGAAAATGTGTCAGTCAATGTTTGAGATGATTAACAGTATAATTTTTTTTTCTGTGACCTCCCTGCTGAAGGCACCCTAATATTAGCAGTCAAAGTGGGGCAATTTGCCTTGACATCTTGAAAGATCAATGGAGCCCAGCACTCACACTAAAGACAGCTCTACTTTCTGTCCAGGCTTTGCTCTCTGCTCCTCAACCCGATGACCCTCAAGATGCTGTAGTAGCACAACAGGTGTAGTTTGCTCATGTTTCATGTACCTTTGGCTTTAATTGGGTTTAGTAACAACTTTGGATGTTCATGGACCACTTTACTTCAAATTTTCACCCTCTCCTTATTGATTACTATAGTGGCTTTGGTTTTGTGCAATTGAATATTTGGACATAAAAAAAAGTGCAATTAAGTGCATTTTTTCTTCACTTGGTTTCTTCATTCTTGTTTCACCTTAAATTTCTGTCTTAAGTTCTTGCGGTGTGCATCCAGGCTTTCAGTTTCACTTGAGATTTCAAGTTTAGTGTCAATTTTGAATTTTTAATGATTGGGTTTATGCAATGTTTATATAGAATACTCGTGCATAGAATTTACACAATTGGTTTATTTTTACTGAATATCTGAGCTTTCACGTATGTCTACTTTCTGGAATTATGCTTGCATGTCCTTAGGGAGGTGTGGAGAGCTGTGGTTTTGATTAATAAGATGATTTTATGTAATGCCATCCAGTTGCTGTTAACAGAAACTAAAAATGTATCTGATATCTAATTTATTTATATTATATATATTCAAGTGCCCGAGATAAAAGACGGACACCTTGTTTTGAGGGCAGGATCGGAGAATTTCATGTTGCTGCCCTCATTCAATGGTGAAATTTCATGAAATCTCAATTGGCTGTGCGTTTGTGATCGACTTTAATGAAGTTTCTTCATCACCTTTTAAGTTAATTCCTATGGACATTGCAGTATCTCAAAGACTATCAGACTTTTGTTGGCACAGCCCGCTACTGGACAGAAACCTTTGCCAAGGTCTCATCTCTTGGGGATGAGGAAAAGGTATTGGTAGTCATTTTTGTTTTTTGGCTGCCTCTGGCCACTCCATCTCATCATAAATGCTCATCTCTAATTCAACAATAAATACAGAAAATTCATGCGTTTCACCCCATTCTAAAAAATTAGATGCTTTTTTTTTTTACAATTTTTTTTTATGGTAGGAATAGTTTTTGTATTGTCTTTTACATATATCCATGGTGGAGTGGCTGTCTTGATAAGTTAGTGTTGGATTGGTATAGGTGCAGAAACTTGTTGAGATGGGCTTCCCTGAAGCTCTGGTCAGGAGTACGCTGGATGATGTTTGTGGTGATGAAAACTTGGCGCTTGAAAAGCTTTGTTCTGGCTGAGAAATGATTATATATGCTGATGTTGATCGTTATCGAGACAGAAAAGGTTTATATGAATATAGGATTTCCTTGTCTAGTAATTTTTTTTTCTTTTTTTGGACCTTTTAGATTTTTCTTTCTGTTTTTCCCCTCTTGATACTGGATCACATCAATGGGGGGCATCTTACAACATATGGATGGAGTTGCTAAAACTGAATTATGTTGGTAGTAACTCTTAAACTAAAGAGAAATTATATGTTCTAATTCGGCTACTGGATTTCACTTCCCATCAATTAAAATCGTTATGTGGCCTTTGTATCTCTTTCTTGTCTTGGCATTGATGTGCGATTGTAATGATGAGCCAAAAAAGGATAAAACTATTCATTGAAGAGTCCAAAAAAGCGCGCATACATGCATAATTGAGGTAACATGTTCTAATTTTGATAATAGATAGAGACATATATTGTTAAGAATTGCTGATCAGAATCCATGTAACATGTTCTAAATTGCCATGATATATTTATTTTATTATTTATAAAATTACTTAGTTCATTTTAAATTTAGCTTATTATACATGTGACATGGAAAGAAGTCTATTATTTTTGGGTATTGTTCCAAATTTAAATATAACATTTTTTTTTCTAATTAAATTTATGAAAAAAAAAAGGCACCGACAAGAGTTCTTGGGTCTACGCCCACGAAAAAAAATTGAAAAAAGAGAGGAGCATTATAATCTATTCAACTCAATTAACAAGATAGTGCCAACTCCAGCACCGAAAAAACAATATTTATTCAAATTGATTCATGTTCATTACAACTAAATCAAATTCTATAATTTATAAATAAATTCCATAACCTCAAGTTTATTTTGTATCATGCTGCTTTCATTGCCAATTTATGGTAATTTTACAGAATTTCAAATTCGCAAAATGGGTATTGCACTTCCAGCATAAGAGCATGTTGTAAAGCTTGTCGATGCCTTGAATACCGCCGCCACGCGAATACAGTTTCTGGATACGTCGAATACTCCCGACACCAGTATTTAGCTTCTCGACACCTGCAAGATTCCCTACATAAGGATTTAGCTGAAATTCCTAGCAATCGTAGCGGAGCAATACGATCAATAACTATTTTCTCGAGCTGCTTAGCATTCTCGATCAAGTACATGATAAACTCAACATCAGCTTCAGTCCTAACGAATCCAATCATTTCTACTAGTTGAAGGCATGGATATGAATGGCCTGTTGAAAATTCCTCACATTTATACGTGTGCATTTTTCAAATTCTTTAAATGTTAACAGCAATAAAGAAAAATGCAAGCACATCACATTTAGTGAAATATTTACTTTCATCGTCAAACAAAATTAAAAATGCAGATTTAGGAGTTCATGTCTCCCAACAAAACTCAAGTGGTCGAGTACACCCTACGTAGATGTCTTAGATGCATATGTCAAGGCCAAACAGGATCTGGGTTAATAATGGATATATTCATAAAAATCTTAAAACTAATATTTATATATAAGAATTGGAAGAGATGGGACAAGCAAGCAGGAGATAAAAAATGAATTAAAGAACGAAATATAAACCTTTCCCCTATGAAGATCCAAATCTGTTAGGATTTACAGAGATTCTGTGTGGGCTTTGCTTGAAGGAAATTCTCCGGAGAGCGAGACATTGAGGGAGTGTTGATCTGGGCATCTCACAAGTATGAGCCAGTTGCAATCATAACGTTATTAAGGTAAGATCAAACACAATTTATTCCCTGAAATTTAACCCAAAATACGATTGAGCTTTTATATTTGGTGAAATTAATTAAAAAGTCTCTTAATTTTTTATTCATCAGACTAAATAATCCTTTTATTTATTTTTTTTATTAAAAATATTAAAAAAAAAAAAACAAAATAACCCTCTTTTATATTTAAATTTTCAATCTTACACAAAATAAAATTTTATTAACAAATACTAATTGATTTTTTAATTTTTAATTCAATTTTAAGGTAATATTAAAAATAAAAATAAAAAACAATTACCCCATTCCCAAATTCATCCACCTCCGTCTCTCTCTCCTTTCATCAACTCACAATTATCCATTACCACTGCAAAATAGCCACCAAATTTCGATTTTCCCAAACAATAGCGATGTGTGGTGGATACGTGGGCCCAGTCGAAGAATTGGGCGGAGGTTTTTGAGGTTGGATTTGGTCGAAGAATTGGGTGGATAGTGTAGGAATTGAATTGGATTTGGGTTGGAGAGGGAGGGCGTGTGTGGTGGATGGGGATTTACATTGTTATGATTTCTTGGGAAAGATTAGAGGCTTTGATGTGGAAAAAGGGTTTTGGAAGGAATTGAGAGGGGTGGAAAAGGACTTGCCAAGGTTTTTGGCTGGCGCAACAATGGCAAATGTTGTGTGTGTTGGTGGTGGTTTGGGAGATTTGGTGTGCAGAAATTGAGGTAGAGAAGAATGGAAAGGAGGAATTATGGAGTAAGATAAAATGGTGTGACCTTGTTCATAAGGTTCCAATTGCCAATTGGGTCTTCCATCGTTAATTGCTTGGCAGTTACACTGTGGGTATCATATATTTATTGGCTAAAATAATGGATATTTCTTGGAAGTGTTAATTTATGGTGAAGAACTCTTGGATTGATTGTTGAAAATTCATATGTGGGTATTGATTTAAATGGCAGAAAGGAAAATTTAAAAGAAATTAAGGGGTAGTTTAGTATATTTATATGTATTTTATTATTTTAAGAATTAAATATATCATTATATAATAAAATATGTTAGTCAACATTAATTAACAGAAAAATTTAAAAAAATATGAATGGAAAGATTAGTGTAACAGTGATAAAATATATAAATATTTTAATTAATTTTGTTAAATACAGGGACTGGATTGTATTTTAAGTCAAGTTTCAAAAATTAAATTATAATTTATTTTTAAAATAAATAAAATTTATTGGACAAGATAAAATTATAATTATCATGATAATTAAAGTGATGTTTAGTAAAATTAAAAATATGAAAATTTAATTACTAAATTTAAAAAATGAATAAAATAAGTAATCTAGTTTTAAATTTTAAAAATATTTAAAAATTTAATTATTATAAAAATTATTTAAAATTAATAATAACTGAAAATTTTAATTTTCATTGTTGAATAAAAAATAATGGTTGAATGTTAAAAATAACTGCTAAGCATACAGCCTATAATTGTTCACAAATTCTGGTTGGATAATGTATTTTGAACAGTAACCAAGAAATATGAAGAACGCGTCTTAAAGTTTTTGTGATTTGTCTGTTTTTAACATTAAACTCATGTAATTGTTTCAATTGAGTTAGTTTAAAAACTAATTAATTTGTTTAATAGGTGGATTATCTTTTTGTGGCTTGAGATTTTCTTTGTCCTCGATGCTCTTGTAATTTTTCCTCAAGTAATAAATTAAAAAAAGAGTACGTGAGATTAAAAGGATAGAAAAAACACCGTTGTAAAAAATTTTATGTTTTCCAATGAAAAAATATGAATATTTTATTAAGGAAAATAATAAAAAATTATTAAAAATAGTTTTCTTTTATTAATTATAAATTTGAAATATTTAGAAAATTATTTTTCTAGTGTTCTATTTGAAAAATAATCCTAACTAAATATCGATTCATATTTTTCTATTTTTTTAGAATTATTCTTTTAGAAAATAAGTCTTATTTTCCATAATTAAATAATGTCTGAGATTTTGTTTCCTATTTTCTTAGCAAGCAAGTTTGGCAGTGGAAATATTTATTTGGGGGTGTTCGGCTCTTGATTCGGTACAAATGTTTTGTCAAGGTGGTTGGCTTCGTCTTATTTCAGTTGGTTATTGGATTTTTTTTTTTTCAATAAAATAAATGAATATATATAAATAAATATAAAATATTTGATATATGTGTAGTATATTTTTGATATATGTTTGATATATATTTCGTATATGTAATATTTTTGAAAAAATATTTTTAAATATGTAATATTTTTGAAAATTTTTTTTAACAGTAAAAATAAAATATTTTTTATTTTTTCAATATTTTTAAAAAAATCTCTAGAATTAAAGTAATTTAGGGCAAAGTATTTAGTTGGTTAGATTTGAATCAAATTGAAATTAAAAAAAAAAATTAATTGAATTTAATTTTTAAAACCGAAACAAATCGAATTTTGAACAAAATTGAATCGAATTAAAATTTTATAAAATTAATCTAATTAAATCTAACTAATATATTTCGGTTCAGTTATTTGATTATTTTTTTTTAATAAAATAAATAAATATAAAATATAGTTATATATTGACTGGTTTGATTATTTTTGATATTTTTATAAAAAAATTGAACTAAATTAAATAAATTAAAATTTTTAAAAAATAAATTAAATTAAATTAAATTAAAATTTAAATCAAATCAACCTATTTATTTCGATTCAATTTTTATTTTTAGTTCACGCCTATTTAGCAACTGACCCAAGACCTTTTGCTATTTATTGGTGGGCGGAACCCTCCAATAATAACCTCCAGATTAGTGCAGGTTGGTTCGCGGTATGAAATTGTATAGCTATTAACAGTTTTTCTTCGTTCTATTCCTTGTAAAACTTTTATTTATATAACCTAGTTTAATCTAATGCCAACTTGAATAGAAGTCTTACACGGCCACCTATCCAATTTATTCCTAGATAAAGGAATTTTTTTTTTTAATTTACTGTAATTATTGTAATAATTAATGTAATTAAGTACTTGGATTCCTGCCAAATTGCCCAAAATCATGATACAAATAAAGATAAAAATTTTAATTAAAATAATTAAATTTAAAAATTAACCATGACAATTTTTTTAGATAGAAGAACTCTTATTAAATTAAGCAAGTTACAATGAAAAAAATAAATAAAAATCTAAGTGCAATAGTGGAGAATGGTAAAATCAAGAATTATTAACGAGAGAGAAAAAATTAATTAAGAGGGAAAAACTGAAAAAATCAAGGCAAAAAGAAAACGTTCTTAGTGCAATTTCCCTTTTTTAATATCTATAATTGATTCAAGTTTGTATTTGAGAGTGTTTGGATAAAAATTAGCGTTTTATTAAAATAATCAATTTTATTAAAAATGAGTGATAATCATAAATCTCCTTCCCAGTTTTTAAAGTTTACGTTAAATATTAAAAATAAATAAATTTCATTTTCTTATCTAAATATTTCAAAAATTATAAAACTCCTTAACTTGCTTTTAAAACGCAACTTATAATATTTAATTTCCTACCCAACTCTTCGTAATAATTATTTCCTAACTAGCGGACCAGTGTTTCTCTTTTTCCGTCCCAGTATATATGTGTTCGATTGAGTGAATTTAATAGCAACAAATTAGTGCAATCACATGCGAAAGTAAATGCAAAATTCAAGCGCACACATTCAACATTTTAGCATTCGCTATACAGAAGTGCCATAAACGGATTCGACAAAAAGGGTACTTGCAATGACCTGTAGCCTGTAAATAATGTACCTCAAGAAAATATTTGAACTTTGAACCAAACTTTGCAAATTCAAAGAGGGGGGTTAAATTAGATTGTTACCATAATCATGCTTCATCAGCAAACTGGAATCCCTTATCTTCACTCTGGGTTCGAATATCACGTGCATCAGATTTCGATAATGATTTGGACAGAAAAATTTGAGGGCGTTTAGCATTGCACCAGGTACAGACTTCAAATAACTTTTTCCAATCATCCTTGGAGCTAATATAAGCTTTATCGAAGTTGTTAACTTCAGCTCTAATACTCTCCATTTCACTCCAATGCGACCGAAAATGAGTACGTATTTCATCAGTATCATCCAACTCTGTGACAGCGTCACACGGGTCGACAAAGCCAAGTCTCTCCTGATATAGCTCCTGAGACTGATTAGATATTCTCTTGCCGTTTCCACTACATTCTTTCCTTTAAAATCCCTGTGAAGCATCATAAACTCTATATGTTCCGTTTTACTCCTAGGTTCATCCAACTCTTCCAATGTAGCAATAGTAAACTGTGGTTCATCTGAATAAGGTATTACAGGAAAACCTTTCCGCAGTGCGCACCTACTTAGCTCTATAGTAAAGTTATTAACTAAGCATTCCACCTTCAGCATTTCTAAAATTGCTCGACCCAATATTTCACTTGCTCCCAATAACACAAGGAGGCTCCTGTGGAATATTTTTTTGCAGGAAATTTTGAAATTCAGTACGACTAGCTGAACCTGAAATAAAAACAAAAAATAAAATAAAATAAAATCAATAGTCATTAGAGAAGTTAGGACAAATTTTATCCAAAAAAACACTTGCAATTAATTTTGTTCACGAAACTAACAGCCTCCATAAATTTCTGGCCATTATTGATAAAGGTATGGAAGGAATCTCCAATCCTAGCTCAGCCCTTTAGCATAAAAAAGTACATACAATCTGGATAATGGACTGAGCCTTTTGAAATAAGGTAGAGATCCATACTCGGCGGTTGCGGTGGTGAAGGGGTGTAGGGTTTTCTCTGGTTATTTAAAAACAAGAGAGTTGGAAAGGGAGAGTAAAAAAATGAATATGCGCATGATTGTAGTTATTAACATCTTAAAATGAAAACAAAATGTTGTTAACAAATTAAAATGATTTTTTGTATGATACAACAACGACTTCAAAATGTTAGTAACATGATGCAACCTCTCCATTGTTGCAATTATGAATGATGCAACAGAACTGCCATTTTCGTGACTCCCAAACACACATGATAATCATTCCCCACTTCATCTCTCTATTACTTCCCCATCCATTTCAATACTCAAAATTAAAAAGGAAAAGGCAAATGAAGTTCAAGAACTTGGGTCAATCAGGGCTTATAGGGTAAGCTATGCTGTCCTATGAAGCCTGGGTCAGCTTTCGGAACCAGGCTGTTGGAAGTGGGATTTGTCCCCACATCGGGCAAATATAGTATGAAAAAAGAAAAATATATGGTGAAAGGATGGTAGCCTCAATATTAAATGCAACAAATAGCTCATGAATTAACTTCCAACTCTCCTGGGAAATATAGTAACACAATCAACACTTGCTTTTCTTTTTTTTTTCAATCAACACTAATAAATGCATTATTTTTATAATCTAGGTTAACTTACAAGTCATTAACAAAATATATTACAAAACACGTGTGTATATATATATATATATAATTTTGCTCACAATAATGTATCTAATTAACTTTTACTTAGTATGCAATACTAATTGAGAAGTACAACTTTGCAAAGTTAGAATTAATCCAAACTTGATTGACTAGAAAAAAAAATTTATTCAAGAGCAGTAATAAATAGTGACTCTTGTTGGAGGAGGAGGTTGACAAATGAGGAAGATCACCATTGCCAAGACTAGAGCTAGGATCAATGACATCAGTACTTCATCCCCATCTGAGAAGCATCCCATTTTAGCCTTCAACTTCTAATTCTAGCCCTTAAATGTGTTAGGCCTAGAATGAATTAATATTACTATATATAATAATAATAATATACAACAATTAATGCTGCAAAGAAATTGTAGAGAGAGAAATGAAACTTGAGTGATAGGAAGGAATTATAATTTACAAAGGTTTTTGATGTTGAAGAGAAATATAAGAACCTTGAAGGTTCACCTATCCACAATACTAAAAAAACAGCCAATAGAGAAATGACATCTGTTGGTTTTAAACTAATAATAATACAAGTAAATGATTGCCACAAGAAGAAATTTAAAAAGAAATTTTCTTGGAGTAATAATTAAAAAAAAAAAAAGATAAATCATCGGATATTTCTAGTTTTAGGAATGAATTTTTTGCACATTTCACTTTATCGAAGAGCTCATTTCTGTTCCATATATTAATTCGCGAATTTTGCAGTGAAATTATAATTGGAAACTAATGATTTTCTGAGCTCCCCTGTTAGATTTTACATTATATTAATTATTTAATTTATTAAATAAATTAAATAAATAAACCCAATTAAGGATAATAAAGCAATCAGAATTTTTTTTATCCCTTTTAATATTTTATATATTTTTATATCCGTCACATAAAATACCACAAAAGATCCTAATTGATTAAGGCACATTGCCTTTATGACTGTAGCCAGTACAAGAGAAAGATATGAGGGTCATTCAAAGAGGCCAGCCTAACATTTAATAACAAGTGGAAATTAATAACTTTAGAGTTTTGACATATTGAATGGGGGGTTGAGGGGCTGTTCTGTATTTTTACACAGTAGTTCTTCATGTGGTCCATTTTAAGTATTTAGAAAATTTTATAAAATTTTTTAAAAATTATATTTTGATAGTATTTAATATAATGAATCTATTGATATATTTTTTATACTAAACAAAAATCATTTGGACAGCTAAAAATACATTAGAAATGCGTTAAATCTAAACCGTTAAATCTAGACCGTTAAATATAATACATAAAATTTCTAATGCATTTTTAGCTGTCCAAATGATTTTTGTTTAGCATAAAAAATATATCAATAGATTCATTATATTAAATACTATCAAAATATAATTTTTATAAAATTTTCTAAGTACCTAAAATGGACCAAACTTTTAAATCGCTTTATTTATCTCTTTCATCATAGACCAAAAATTCATACCGGAAAGAAAATCTATAAACGCAATGTCTTTAAAATTAGATCAGTTAAAAAATTGATAAAAATAAGATCAAAAAATTAAAAATTTGACTAAAATTAAACCGATTAAATCGAAAAAAATCAGTATATATAATTTGATATTTATTATATATATGATGAAAATAAATATAATTTAATATTTTTTATTTTTTATCAAAAATTAAAAAATTAAACAAAAATTCTGATTTGATCGAACCAGAAAAACCGACTTAAGTCGATCAATTCATCGATTAACCAATCGATTTATCGGTTTTTTAACTGATTTTTAGAAACGGATTTTTAAAAATTAATAGGACTAATTCATTGTTGAATTCTAAATTTTTTTTATTCGACCAGCCAATTCGATCCAATTTTAACAATCATGATAAACGGATCACCTTATCATTATTAAATTTACATAATTGTCTTTTCTCGTATTATTTTTCTGTTTTTCCAAATTTGTTCTATTCTTTTCATTTATATTAGTGTTTACGAGTCCGTTATTGAGCTGTTGTTTAATGTGGGTTGCAAATTGCAGTGACCCGATAGGAAATTCCCCGCTGCGTGACGTGCTAAATGCATGCTAACAGAAAGGCTTGCAAATTCCAGTTAGAAAATTACTAGGCATGACCGGTTCATACTATCTTTCCTTTTTTTTCACATCTAAAATTGTGTAATGCAATGTAGATCCAATACGTTTCACCTTCATCTTTTCTTTGACTCATCTTCCACTTAGAAGTGTAATCAGAAATCAGTCGTATTAAACTTCACAAAAAGGTGACTCATTACATTAAACAAGACGAGCTCCAGTAATACATTGTTAAATCTTTGCAAAGACATTGTTCTCATCCTTTAATAATCACTAGGACCATTTCCAAAAATTGTAAAATCTTAAATCTTTTATTATACCAAGAAAAAGCAAAATTCTTATATTAAAAAACTAAACACAACCCCTAAAATTGTCAATTCTCTTATTACGTCAATGTCACAATACCATTGTCGTCCATGTCTTTCATTCATTATCATCCATCGAAAATATCCTAATTTCATCAAGGAGTTAATCTGCTAGACACATGATCATGACAAAAATGTGTGATCAATATGCATACTAGTGATCTTGAATGCATAAAAGTGAAAGCGAATGCACAACCAAGGCATTCCAATGAGAATGCATAAGCTCACAGAGGAGAGCACCACAAATACGATTTGACATTCAGACCTAGATACAAGTATCACCAACCTTCTACACCAGGTCAAAGTACACATTGGCATTTAAATAATAATTTGTCCAACCAAAGCAAGAATATCTTTAGGGAAAAAGTTGCATCAAGTGCACAATATAACATGCACATAGCAAATTACTCTTGAAACTGACACCTAAAATTAAAGTGCAGCAACTTAGGAGGACTCAGCTGGAGGTTGGGTAACTCCAAACTTCACTAACAACTTGGTCAGCGAGTCTGATGAACGAACCTGGTATTTCACTTCTCCAGAGGGCAGGAGGAAGACCTCAGCCAGTTCAAGCTTATCAGAAGTAAGACTTGTACTGTCCATTGTCTTGCTGAGCACCTTCAGTGCCAGCTGAACTGCCTCTTCTCTTGTGATATCATCCTTGTAGTCCTGCTTCAACATTGATTGTGCTGCCTGGTTGTTTGCTCCGACAGCTGCAGCCTTCCAGCCACCATAGTTTCCACTAGGATCACTCATGTAAAGCTGGAAACCAAAATTTTTATCCCACCCTGCAAAGAGAAATGAAACACCAAAGGGACGGAGTCCACCAAACTGTGTGTAACCTTGCTTGGTATCACAAAGAGATTGCACAAGCTGTTCAACAGGCATTGGTTCCTGGTAGGCATAAGTGTAGCGCTGAGCTTGAACTCTAGCTGTGTTGATAAGGATGTTGGCATCAGACATTATACCAGCCACAGCACATGCTACATGGTCATCAATCTTGTACATCTTCTCAGTTGATGTTGAAGTCTGAAGGAGTTTAGAAGTGACCTTCTTTTCACCAACCAAGACAACCCCGTCTTTTGAC